>JBBPFJ010000117.1:302500-329000 GCA_037975025.1 Excoecaria agallocha
TTTCTTTCTTAATGGTAGAATAGTTTTTCTGAGTTTGATTCCAGCTTCCTAAATAAAATCTTACTAATTCTTCCTTATTTGACTCTTTTCTCTTTTGTTTTAAAATACCTCTATAGCCTATATCACTAGCATATGTTTCTATCATCAAAAATTCTTCTAGATGTGGAATATTTAAATAGGGAAAACTTTTAATTTTTTCTTTAATTTCTTTTACTATACTAGTATGTCTTTCTATCCAAGGTTCAGGTTTCTTCTTTAATCTATTACATAAAGGTTTACATAATTTTCCTAAATCCTTAAAAAAATCATGAACATAATTTAAACATCCTAAAAATCTTTATAACTAATTCTTATTTTTTATCTCATCTGGAAACTTATTAATAAATTATGAACTTCTTGTTATAGGCTTTATATTTCTTTGATCTATATCATGTCCTAGAAATATAACTTTTTTTTTGAAAAAATGCATTTTTGGTGTAGAAACAACTAATCCATTTTGATGAATTAAATTGAAAATTATTTTTCAAATGCTTTATGTGTTGACTTATATAATTGGAAAAAATAAATACATCATCAATGTATACTATTGAAAATTCATGTATTGGCCTTAAAATATCATTTATAATATTTTGGAACTCTTAAAGAGCATGTTTTAGTCTAAAAAGCATAACATTCCATTCATAATGTCCAAAAGAAACATTAAATCATGTCTTATATCTATCTTTTTCATCTACTTGTATTTGGCAAAATCCTGATTTCATATCAAATTTAAAAAAATATTTGCATCATATAACTTCTTTAATAAATTTCTTTTATATGGTACAAGGTATCTTATCCATTGTAAAACTGCATTTAAAGGTTTATAATTTATTACTAATCTAGGTGTTCCTCTTTCTATTTCTATCGCATTCATAACATAAAAAGTTGAACATGACCAAGGTGATTTTGAATCTCTAATTAATCCTTTATCTTTCAAATCTTGTATTTCTTTTCTACAAAATTTTTCTAAGTCTGGCATCATTTTTAAAGCCTTTGATTTTGTTGGAATCTTCTTTTAATCAAAGTCTTTTATGTAAGGTAATTTTACTATATGCTATTTCCTATTCCAAAAAGCATTGGAAACAGGTGCACAAATTTCTTTTGAAAATGTGTTTTCAAATTCTTTGATCTTTTCTTTTATTTCTGGACTTTCTAATTATTCCTTTATTCATTTTCCTTCTATTTCTTTAATAAGAAATTTAATCTGTATTTATTTATTTTTTAACAAATTGATTTCTTGTTTTTTTCTCACATGACTTATTTCTCTAGATATTACATCAAATGCAAATTCAAAAAGAATTTCTTTATCTAATATTGTTGTTTTAATTCCGATATCAAATACTTGAAAAGTATATAACATCGTGATAAAATGTGTTCCAAATATAACTCTAGAATTTAGATGTTTGACGAAAACTAATTGAGTTTTAAAACAATATCCCTTATTACAAATTTTTACTCTTAATAATGTATAATTAATCATTAACTTAAATCCACTAGCAGTACCTAATCTCTCAAAAGTTTTTTCATAATATTTAGTACCTTCCTTAATACAATTCTGATCTGCTCCACTATCTATTAAAGCTAAAGTAGTTAAATGAAAATCATCATTAATAACTATGTCTAATTTTACATACCATTTTTTTATAATTTATTTGAGATATACTATTAATATATTTGTCTTGTGTTTCCTTAATAATTATACCTTTTAACTTTTTATCTTCTTGTACTAAATTACTAAGGTTAACTTTTAAACTCTCTTTCTAAATTTTGCACTTTCTTTTTAAAATATTTACTTCTTGTTTTAATATTTTAATTTCCTCTTGAAGATCTTGTATAGTTGATTCTTTCTTGATTTCAAATCTTTTATATACTTCTGCTAGATTATAAGATGTAAAATCTATTTTTTCTTTTGAACTTATTATCTCTCTTAAGTAAATAATTCTTTTTTATTTCCGGATCATCTATTTTATCTATAATGTCTAATAAGAATTTTTTTCATTACTTAACATATTTATATTGTTACATTGATATGGTCTTACACAAATACAAGGTTCTATTTCAGAATTACATTCCGAACTATTAGTCTCAGATTTTTCATCTATTGCATTTGAATCATTTTCTGAATAATCTGTAATTTCTTCATCACTAATAAAGGTTTCATTGATTATAATTTTAGCTATTTCATTTTTTAACTCTTTTGAGATATCTAAATTATTGATTCTTTTTCTTATTTTATAATATCTTGAATAATGTCCTTGTTTTTCACATTTATAACAAATTACTATATCTTTTCTATTTGTCTTAGGTCTAAATTTTTTATATTTATGTTTTTCTATTAACAGGTTTTTCTTGATAATTTGGTTTTGGTTTATATTTTCTTTTCTTATATATATATATATATATATATATATATATATATATATATATATATATATATATATATTTCCTTTTAGGTTTTATTTTTCTTTTAGTAGCGGAAGGAGCCCTATTTTGTTCATAACCATATTGTTCACAAAATGATCCTAATTCTTTTCTTCCTATAATACTATCTCTTCTTAATTTTGCTTTTAGTTTTAAATCAGTACAAATTGATAATCCTTCTATATTAACAATATTTATTAATTTTTCGTTAGTTAAATCATTATAAGGTATAGTACCATTATTTTCTCCTTATATTTTATTTCTTACTCGTTCTACAAATAATTTTGGTAATCCTGCTAAAAATCTTTCTTTCCAATAAGTATTATTACAATCCATTCTATTCATTACTTTAATTAGAAATAAATCTTTATACCATCTAAAATCTTGTAACTTAGGACATGTTAAATTTTGAAGAATTTCTAAACTTCTTTCCTGATATAATCGAGGTTCTCCTACAAAGTTTTTAGTAATAGCAAATATTAAATTATTTATTATACCATCCTGTTCAATTTCTACTTGCATATTATTTTTTACCTTAACATACCTTTTTCTAGCTGATAATATATGAGCTTTATCTACATTTGTTACATAATGATCCCACCAACCTTTTAATTATCTAGTAAATCCTGACAATAACATTTGAGCTACAACTGCTTCATTATTTCTTTTTGATTTAAAGGCACTAGCTGCCGTGATCATTTCTTGTAATAAATTTAATATTTGATATTCTGTTAAGCCATCAATGTTCCATTCATATAAAAAAGTATCATCGTACCCTGCTTGAAAACTTCTTTCTTCATATTAAGCATCTGGAGGTGTAAGTCTTGAATAATAATTTCGAGTTTTTGGTCTAGGTATATAGGTATTAAAATGTAATTTTTTATTGAATATTCTTCTTTATTATTTGATTTAAACTGTTCTTCTACATTTTCTATTTTTGAAGTAGTTTCTATTTCTGATCTTCTTTGTCTATAGTCATAATCTATTTATCTCTAATGCTTATCTTTGATAATTTTTCTTTTATTTTTATTAATATGGGATCTTTATCTTTTAAATTTATAGTTGTTTCTGAGGAAAATTCAAAATATTTAAACAAAGGTGTTTCTAATTTAATGGGTGGTTTTTCTGCTAATGGTTTTGACGTTTGACCTATCTCTGTTTGTGACTTGGGCATTTGTACTATTTCTTCTACTCAATTTTGCTTACTTGCTATAGTATCTAATATTTGATTTAAAAATTATTTTGCAATATTACATGTTGTAACTCTTTTTCTACATCTTTATTGTTTTGCTTTTATTTTGTTAAAGAGTTCAACAAAGTAAGTTTTTTCTTTACTTTTTACTTGAATACATTCTAACAGAGGATGTATTGATACTATTGATTTTTCTTCTAAAGTGTTCCATTATTTACCTATATTTAAAGATACATTTATTTCTTTTTGAAATAGATAATCTATATTATTATAATAATAACAATTTTCAAACCATAAAAACAAAGGAATATTTACTTGCTTATTTTCCTTTTCTTTATACCAAATACTTCTAAAATTATTTAATTCTTCTTGAGAAAAGTTATTAAAATACCATTCTAATTTTTGCTTATTATATTCTGCTTTTAAATTATTTCTTAAAAATTCTTTGTTAATTTGAAAATTTGTCATCTTTCTTTTTATTGATCAATTTGAGAAAAAACTTCCATTTGAGATCTAGTTAGACTAACAAAATATTCATTTTCTCTTTCTTCTGTATATAATGGTCTTGGAATAGTTATATTAAAATCTACACCTCTTAATTCTAAATTTTTTTGCAAATAATGATCTAGGTATTGAAGGTCTATTATTAGAATAAGTTGAAATACTACTAGATGGATTATTTTCTGAAAAAAAAAATCTATTTGAACTAATCCATGACTATGTTCTAAAATTCTTAAAAATTGGTTATTAATATTAATTGGACTTTGTTCACATATTTCTTTTAACTTCTGATTTCCTAATCTGGTAATTTCATCCCATTTAAGTCTTTTCATATTTGAATATTAGAATGTGCTTTATTGGCTTCAAATAATAAAGTTTCATTTCTTTTAAAAGATTTTCTAGTTTTAGGATTTATTGTGGTAGACATTACTTTATAATATACTCTATATATTACTGCTATTGCTCTAACATTTTCTTTAAAATTTAAGTTCTTTGTTTAAAAGTTAAAGTTAAAGTATCTAATATGATTGAATCATATAAACTAATAGTAAATTCTAGGAAACAATTAAAATATACTGGTCCATTAGCTAAGTTAGTTTCTGCCATTGCTAATAAGGAATTTGAAAAATTAGTATGTCTAGCATCTTTTAAACACATTAAAATTGGAGTATCTAATCCTAGTCTGAATAAAGGCTTTATTGCTATCTGTATTGATCCTATATGCAAAAATCTATATTTTTTCTTCTTATGTTCATTTATTACTTTTTCTGATAATAATTGAATAGTTTCATGTTCTTGATCAATAGCTATTATCTGCTCAGTTTGTTTTATAGAATAATCATGAAAAATTTCAAAAGTACCTATTGTATATATTGTTCGAATGTCTTATTTAGGTATAGTCCAATCAAATAAATCATTCTCTACCTTTTCTATATTTACTTCTACATAATTTATTTCATCTATTTCTCTAATATTATCTTCGCTAGTTGAACTAGATCTAGAATCTTTAATAGAAAATATTCTTTTCAATCTATCCATCTAAGTATGTTTAATTAAGTTAAATTTAAAAAAAAAAGTTAAGAATGAAACATGTACGAATAACGGGCTGACCAACGCTAGGCTTTCAAGGCTGACCAACGTTTCATCGTTCCAAACACAGTCTCAAATTCTTTCTAAATTTATCTTAACTAAATATACTCATATGGATATATTAAAAAAATATTTATCTAATAAAGATCTAATCTAATTTAACTTCGCTAAGATAAATTTCTAATAAAGTATATATTTCAATTAATGCTATAATAGCTTCACTTAAAGTAAATCTCCAAAGAAACTCAACTTTAAAATTTAACCAAGGCCGACTCATACTACCCCCATCGGGCTCTAATACCAAAAATAGAGGATCATTGTTATGGAGTTTTCTAGGATTAATTTATGACAGAGTTATAGCTTATAAGTGTACATACACCAACACACACACACACACACACATACATACAAACCAAAAATGAAGGATCATTATTACGGTGTTTCTACAAGTCAATTTCTATTCTGGGATTGATTTATGATAGAGTTATAGCTTATGAATATTTACTATTTATGATTTAACCCTAATGGTATATATTTTTTATTATTTTCTAATCTTCTAATTAGATATTCATTTTTATCGATCATATATCTAATATTATCTATGAGTCTATAAAAATCTGAAAAATGAGGCAAATTTAAATTTTTTGTTGTTAAAATTTCTTTTTCTAAATTAGCTAATCTAGGTCTATGTATTTTTAACTCATCTCTTAATTGATATATTAACCTATCTATATCTTTAATCTTTATTTTAATATTTTCCATATTTTTTAACCTAAAGGTATTCTATTTATTTTATTTTTGAAAATTTGTATCCTTGAATTATTTATTTTTATCATAAATTCTAATCTTTCTATTCTTTTACATAAATTATAATTTGAAATTATTTCAAAATTTTCTACATGTTTTTTAATTTTATATTCTCGTCTTAATTGATTTTCTAATTCTCTATTATATTCTATTATATTATAATTTGTAAATCAATTATATATTTTCTTAGTTTGTCCATTTTTAAAGTTTTACTAATTCTTTAAAGAGATCTAACATCAAATTTACTAATTTTATGTTAATTTCAAAATCTCTACAATCACATATATTATTTTCAAGTAAAATATGATGATAAACTATAAGATAAACTTTTAATCTAGATATCTGATTATTAAATTCACAAATTTTCTATTTAACATTCCAAATTTTTTCATCTCCTTCTATAAGTTTTTATCTTTTTTGTTTTCTATCCATTAATTGAAATATTTTATAGATCGAAAAAATAATCTGCTGAAATACTTGGAACAAAATCAATTAAAATAGAGTTAATATATAAATTCTCCCCTAAACTATCACCATTTATCAAGTTTTTCTCCTGAACTAATTGCATATCAGATTACCCCCCCTTCCCGAACTTGTTGAAAATGTCAGACTATCCCCCTATAGAACATGTGTCAATTCACAAAAAGCAAGTGAAAAATACGTGTCAAACAATAATAGGGGGATAATTTAACATTTTTAACAAGTTTTGGGGGATAATTTAATATTTTCAATAGTATAAGGTGTATTTTTTACATTTCAAAAAATTTAAAGTGACTAATCTGATATTTTCAATAAGTTTAGGGAGATAATCTAACATACAATTAGTTCAGGGGAAAAATTTGATAAATGATGATAGTTTAGGGGGAAATTTATGTATTACCCTATTAAAATATCAACTAAATTTATTTTCTTACGAAAATCTTGACAATTGCAAAATTCATCTAATTGAAAATCTAAATGAAAATTTTCATGCTCGAAAATTAAATGTTATTTTAAACTAATTAATTCCTTTTTCAATAAAACATATCTTTATCATTATCAAAATCTATAGCACATAAACCATCTAAAAATTTATTAATACACCAAGATATAGTTAAAAAGAAATACGTATTGAATTATAATCTGATGATAATTTACAAGTAGGAATATCTGAGGAGGTTACAGGAGTATATGTACAAGCTTTTAAAAATATAAGTTATAGATCTAACATTTTGTTATAAATGGAAGTAGAAATTACAAGGAGTTTTTTATTTCTCTCTCGAATTTTGAAGTTGAAAATCTTGGATGATCACTTTTCTTGTGTAAAACTCTTCAGGCTCTAAGGCTCTACTCTGTACTTGATGAAACTATCTCCTTATATACAAAGTATTTCAATGTAAGATAAGGTCAGATCCTGCTTCAAATCTACCAAAGATAAATAAGTAATAATTGCACCATATTCAAACCATGTTTTAGAGATAAAGTTTTTATTCTGAATAGTAAAAGGTCATATAAGAATTGAAAATAGGGCTCGTAGTAATAATTTTGCTTTTGGATTGAAAGGATAAAAGGATACTAATTACTAACTTTAGTAAAAAGTGTTTTTTATCGGGTAAGGATAAAGTTGTAAAGATAAAAATAAAAGGAAAGATAAAGTTAAAAGGCTAACTTTAAAGAATTTTAAAGGTTTTATTGTTAGAAAGGATTTATAAACTTTGTAGGAAAGTTTTAAAGACTTTTACTATTCCTCTTTTTAAAATTTGACTTTTTGACTTTTTTTGTCTTTTCGACTCTTTCTCTTTTTTTTACCTTTGCATTTTTATTACATTTGCATTTAAATTTGTATTACATTTACATTTGCATACTATACTTCAATATTTGCATAAGGATCTTGAGAATCATCGAATGCTCGATTAAGAGGAAGAGTACTGCTTTTTGACGAAGATGCTCTTTCGATTGAAATTTGATTGACAATTGAATTAAACTCTTCTTCGGATGCTACTAATGATAATAAATTGACAATCTAATTTTTATCTACAATGAAACCTGTTGATGGATTTGAAGTCAAAGCTGATGAAGTCTTTGGCTCAAAATAATTAATAACTGCTTGTTTATCTACTTTACTAACATCAAAACTATCCCACCATTTAACTCTAAATTCTCTATATAGAATAGGTAACTAATTAAGTTGTTTGGCAACATGGTATGTCCATGAGACAATCCATGGTACCTTGAATTTTGCACAATACTTGAGAAGATTATCTGGTGTGCCTGGATTGCAGTAAGTAGTAAACTTGATACATGCATCTTTTATTTGAAATAAAGCTGCCTTAGGTATTAATTCAAAATAACTAAACCATCTGATAAACCAATTGGGAAGAACACCGCTAAATTTGTGTCAAAAATAAAAAAACCATGAATGTTAAAAATTCCTTAAGTAAAATGCTTTGTACCAAGCTTCTTGATAATCATAATAACTATATAGCAATCTTAGAGGATATCCTGATAACATCTTCACTTGATATGGTTTGGAATCCCATTCTGATTGAGTAATGACATGGATAATTTTTACTTTACTATAACTAATTCTATCTTTTTCCTTCTAATCATAATTATGCTTTATTTCTACAGATTCAGTATCTACTAATATTGCTTAATAAAATTCTCTACTCTTACTCTAATCTTGCTCATGATAATTCCAACTGTTAGAAAATACATAATCTATCAATCTATGAAAACTTTGGATTTATGATATGTTAAGCTCTTCTGGTTCTAATATCTTGACAAATAATCTCTTTTGGTTTAAGAAATAAGGAAAGGGACTTTTTGGTTTGGACATGGAAGGAGAGGGTATAATAAGAGAAGAAGGAGAGAAAGGAGAAGCTAAAGCTGATGAATATGGTCGAGGTGGTGCAGAAGGTGAAAAGATTTGAAGTCTTTAGAGTGGAGGAAAGGATGGTGATAGAGAACAAAAAGGTCTAGGTAAAGATCTAATAGGAGAAGGTGTGACTGGAGGATTCTGTTGATAATTTTCTGATGATAAAGAAGTTCCCGATGATAATGTGGCTTTTGTCAAAACGTTTTTGTTAGAACTCATTTTCCCTGTGGAAATTCACGAGAAAGAAAATCAGGTAAACTATTATTTTTTTCCTTTGATGAACTCGATGTCAAAATCGAAGTTGCTTAATAAAGCTTACCACTTTGCAAAAATCTATTTTGAAATTAAATTCTTAACATCTTTTTCTAAACCATATTTTTGCTGATAAATAATCAATGCATAATAAAAACCTTTTCATGTATAAATCATCTTTAAATTTTTTAATGCATAAAACAATGCTTAAAATTTCTTTGTTACTAGTGGAATAATTCTTTGAGTTTGATTCTAGCTTCTTGAATAAAATCTTAGTAATTCTTCTATATTTGACTCTTTTATCTTTTTTTTAAAATACCTTCATAGCCTATATCACTAGCATCTGTTTCTATTATCAAAAAAGCTTCTGGATGTGGAATATTTAAACATGGAAGACTTTTAATTTTTTTCTTTGATTTCCTTTACTATACTAGTATGTTTTTCTGTCTAAGACTCAGGTTTCTTTTTTAATCTATTATACAAAGTTTTACATAGTTTTCCTAAATATTTGAAAAAATCATGAACATAATTCAAACATTTTTAAAATCTTTGTAATTGATTCTTATCTTTTATCTCATCTGAAAATTTATTAGTAAATTCTAAACTTTTTGTTATTGGTTTTATATTTTCTTGATCTATATCATATCCTAGAAATCTAACTTTTGTTTGGACAAGCTGCATCTTTGGTACAGAAACAACTAATCCATTTTGATGAATTAAATTGAAAAATCTTTTCAAATGCTTTATGTGTTGACTTATAGAATTGGAAAAAAAATAAGTACATCATCTATGTATACTATTAAAAATTCATGTATTGGTCTTCATATGTTATTCATTATATTTTGAAATTCTGAAGGAGCATTTTTTAATCCAAAAGCCATAACATTCCACTCATAATGTCAAAAGAGAATATTAAATCCTATTTTATTTATGTCTTCTTCATCTACTTGTATTTGTCAAAATCCTGATTTCATATCAAATTTGAAAAAAAAAATATTTGCATCATATAACTTTTTTAATAAATCTCTTTTATATGGTATAGGGTATCTTATCCATTGTAAAGCTACATTTAAAAGTTTATAATTTATTACTAATCTAGGTGTTCCTCTTTTTATTTCGGCTGCATTCATAACCTAAAAAGCTGAACATGACCAAGGTGATTTTGAATCTCTAATTAATCATTTATCTTTCAAATCTTGTATTTCTTTTCTACAATTTTTTTCTAAGTCTGACATCATTTTGATAGCTTGTGATTTTATTGGAATCTTCTTTTCATCAAAGTCTTTTATATAAGGTAATTTTACTACATGCTGTTTCCTATTCCAAAAGGCATTGGGAACGGGTGCACAAATTTCTTTTGAAAATGTGTTTTCAAATTCTTTGATCTTTTCTTTTATTTCAGGACTTTCTAATTGCTCTTTTATTTATTTACTTTTTATTTCTTTGATAAGAAATTTAATTTGTTTTTGTTTATTTTTTAATAAATTGATTTCTTGAATATTTTTTCTCACATGACTTATTTCTCTAAATATTATAGGAAATGCAAATTCAAATAGAATTTCTTTGTCTAATATTATTGTTTTAATTACATTATCACATACTTGAAAATGATATAACATAGTAATAAATGGTGTTCCTAATATAACTTCAGAATTTAGATTTTTGACTAAAACTAACTGACTTTTAAAATAATATCTCTTATTACAAATTTTTACCCTTGATAATTTATAATTAATTATTAACTTAGATCCACTAGAAGTGCCTAATCTTTCATAAGTTTTTCATAACATTTAGTAGGAATTAAACCTTTCTGAAAATAATTTTGATATACTCCACTATTTATTAAAGTTAAAGTAGTCAAACGAAAATCATCATTAATAACTATGTCTAATTTTACATACTACTTTTGATAATTTATTTGAGGTATACTATTAATATACTCGTCTTGTGCTTCTTTAATAATTATAGCTTTCAATTTTTTTTATCTTCTTGTATTAAATTACTAAGGTTAACTTTTAAATTGTTTTCTTCTAAATTTTGCACTTTTCCTTTTAAAATATTTACTTCTTGTTTTAATATTCTAATTTCTTCTTGAAGATCTTGTATAGTTGATTCTTTCTTGATTTTAAACCTTTTATATACTTCTGCTAGATTATAAGATGTAAAATCTATTTTTTTCTTTTGAACTTATTATCTCTCTTAACTTGAGTAAATAATTTTTTTTATTTTTGGATCATCTATTTTATTTATCATGTCTAATAAAAATTCTTTTTCATTTCTTAACATATTTATATTGTTACATTAACATGGTTCTATGCAACTACAAGGTTTTATTTCAGAATCACTTTCATAGCTATTAGTCTTAGATTTTTCATATATTGCATTTAAATTATTTTCTAAATAATCTGTAATTTCTTCATCACTACCAGAGGTTTCATTGATTATAATTTTAGCTATTTCATTTTTTAACTCTTCTGAGATATCTAAATTATTGATTCGCCTTCTTATTTTACAATCTCTTGAATAATGTCATTGTTTTCCACATTTATAACAAATTACTATGTCTTTTCTATTTGTCTTAGGACTAAATTTTTTATATCTTGTTTTTCTTGATAATTTTATTTGGGTTTATAACTTCTATAACTTTTTTTTCTTTGTATATATTTTCTTTTAGGTTTTAGTTTCTTTTTAGTTGCTGATGGAGCTCTAATGTGTTGATAACCATATTCTTAATAAAATTATCCTAATTCTTTTCTTCCTATAATACTATCTCTTTTTAATTTTTCTTTTAGTTTTAAATCAGTACAAATTGATAATCCTTCTATGTTAACAATGTTTATTACTTGTCCATATGTTAAATCATTATAAGGTATAGTACCATTATTTTCTCCTTTTATTATATTTCTTACTCGTTCTGCAAATAAATTTGGTAATCTTGCTAAAAATCTTTCTTTCTAATAAGTATTATTATAATATGTTCTAGTCATTACTTTGGTTAAAAATAAATCCTTACACCATCTAAAGTCTTGTAACTTAGGACATGTTAAATTTTGAAGAATTTTTGAACTTCTTTCCTCATATAATTGAGGATGTCCTAAGAAGTTTTAGTAATAACAAATATTAAAGTATTTATTATATCATCCTATTCAGTTTCTACTTGCATGTTATTTTCTACCTTAACATACCTTTTTCTAGCTGATAATATATGATTTTTATCTATATCTAATACATAATGATCCCGCCAATCTTTTAATTGTCTAGTAAATCTTGATAATAACATTTGAGCTACAACTGCTTCATTGTTTCATTTTGATTTATAAGCACTAGCTGCTAAGGTCATTTGTTATAGTAAATTTAATATTTGATATTCTGTAAAGCTATCTATGTTCCAATCATATAAGAAAGTACCATCGTATCCTAACTGATATCTACTTTCTTCATATTGAGTATTTGGAGGTGTAGGTCTTGGATAATAATTTCAAATTTTTGATCTAGGTGTATAGGTATTAAAATGTAATTTTTTAATTAAATATTCTTCTTCATTGTTTGATTTAAACTATTTTTCTATGCTTTTTATTTCTGATGTTATTTCTATTTCTAATGTACCTTCTTCGTCTATAGTCATAATCTGTTTATCTCTAATGCTTAACTTTGCTAATCTTTCTTAATACGGGATCTTCATTTTTTAAATTTATAGTTGTTTCTGGGAAAAATTCAAAAGGTTTAAACAAAGGTGTTTCTAATTTAACGAGTGGTTTTTCTGCTACTGATTTTGATGTTTGACCTATTTTTATCTTTGACTTGAGCATTTGTACTATTTCTTCTACTCTATTCAGCTGACTTGCTATAATATCTAATATTTAATTTGAAAAATTATTTTGCAATATTACATGTTGTAAATCTTTTCTTACATCTTTATTTTTCGCTTTTATTTCTTTAAAGGGTTTAGAAAAATATTTTTTTTACTTGTATGCATTCTAACGGAGGATAAATAGATACTACTGATTTTCCTTCTAAAGTGTTCCATTGTTTACCTATATTTAAAGATACATTTATTTCTTTTTGAAATGGATAATCTATATTATTTTAATAACAATAATTTTCAAACCATAAAAACAAAGAAATATTTACTTGCTTATCGTCTATTTCTTTATACAAAATACTTCTAAAATTATTTAATTCTGCTTGAGAAAAGTTATTAAAATACCATTCTGCTTTTTGCTTATTATATTCTGCTTTTAAATCATTTCTTAAAAATTCTTTATTTATTTGAAAATTAGCCATCTTTCTTTTTATTGATTAATTTGAGAAAAAATTTCCATTCGAGATCTAGTTGGATTAACAGAATATTCACTTTCTCTTTCTTCTGTATATAATGGTCTTGGAATATTTGTTTTAAAATCTACACCTCTTAATTCTAAATTTTTTGCAAATAATGATCTAGGTATTGAAGGTCAATTATTAGAATAGGTTGAAACATTACTTAACGGATTATTTTCTGAAGAAAAATCTATTTGAACTAATCCGTCACTATGTTCTAATATTCTTGAAAATTGATTAGTAATATTAATTGGTTTGGGTTCACATATTTCTTTTAACTTCCAATTTTCTGATCTAGTAATTTCATTTCATTTTAGTCTTTTCAGTATTTTAATATTAGAATGTGCATTATTGGCTTCAAATAATAAAGATTCATTTCTTTTGAAAGGCTTTCTAGTTTTAGGATTTATGGTTATAGACATTACTTTATAATATGCTCTATATATTACTGCTATTGCTTTAACATTTCTTTTTAAATTTAAGTTTTTTGTTTTAACAGTTAAAGTTAAAGTATCTAATATATTTGAATCATATAAACTAATAGTAAATCTTTGGAAACAATTAAAATATATTGATCCATTAGCTAAGTTAGTTTCTACCATTGCTAATAAAGAATTAGAGAAATTAGTATGTCTAGCATCTCTTAAACACATTAAAACTGGAGTATCTAATCCTAATCTAAATAAAGGCTTTGTTGCTATCTGTACTGATCCTATATGCAAAAATTTATATTTTTTCTTTTTATGTTTATTTATTGCTTTTTTGGATAACAATTGGGTAGTTTTGTGTTCTTGATTAATAGCTATTGTCTGCTCAGTTTGTTTTATAAAATAATCATGAAAAATTTCAAAAGTACCTATTGAATATATTGTTCGAATATCCTATTTAGGTATAGTCCAATCAAATAAATCATTCTCTACCTTTTCTATATTTACTTCTATAGAATTTATTTCAACTATTTCTCTAATATTATCTTCGCTAGTTGAACCAAATCTAGAGTCTCTAATAAAAAAATATTATATTTAATCTATCCATCTAAGTGTGTTTAATTAAGCTAAATTTAAAAAGAAGTTAAGAATGAAACATATGCAAATAACGAGACCACCCAGCCAAACAGGTCCACCAACACGCCATTCTCGGCTACTAAAGGGCTAACCAACGTTTCATTGCTCCAAGCACAGTCTCAAATTCTTTTTAAATTTATCTTAAATAAATATACTCATATGGATATCTTAAACAAAATATTTATCTAGTAAAGATCTAGTCTAATTCAATTTCGCTAAGATAAATTTCTAATAAAATATATATTTTAATTAATGCTATAATAGCTTCACTTAACATAAATTCTCAAAGAAACTCGGGTTCAAAATTTAACCAAGGCTGACTTATACTATCTCCACAACACCTAGGTCAGTAATAAATTGTAAACCTTTAAATGCAGTTCTACAATGGATAAGATACCATATACCATATAAAAGAGATTTATTAAAAATGTTATATAATGCAAATATTTTTTCCAAATTTGATATGAAATCAAAATTTTGGCAAATACAAGTAGATGAAGAAGATAGATATAAAATAGGATTTAATGTTCCCTTTGGACATTATGAGTGGAATGTTATGCCTTTTTAATTAAAAAATGCTCCTTCAGATTTTCAAAATATTATGAATGACATATTAAGACCAATACATGAATTTTCAATAGTATACATAGATGATGTACTTATTTTTTCCAATTCTATAAGTCAACACATAAATCATTTGAAAAGATTTTTAATTTAATTCATCAAAATGGATTAGTTGTTTCTACACCAAAGATGCAACTTTTCTAAATAAAAGTTATATTTCTAGGACATGATATAGATAAAGGAACTATAAAACCAATAACAAGAAGTTTAGAATTTACTAATAAATGTCTAGATGAGATAAAAGATAAGAATCAGTTACAAATATTTTTAGGATGTTTGAATTATGTTCATGATTTTTTCAAAGATTTAAGAAAACTATGTAAACCTTTGTATAAAAGATTAAAAAGGAAACCTGAGCGTTAGACAGAAAAAAATACTAGTATAGTAAAGGAAATCAAAGAAAAAAATTAAAAGTCTTCCATGTTTAAAGAAAAACATACTAGTAAAACTCTTTAAAACTTTCCTACAAAGTTTACAAAGCCTTTCTCACGAAAGAAACTTTAAAATTCTTTAAAGTTAGCCTTTTAACTTTATCCTTAAAACTTTATCCTTCCCCGAAAAAAAATACTGTTTACTAAAGTTAGTAATTAGTATCCTTTTATCCTTTCAATGCAAAAGCAAAATTATTACTACGAGCCCTATTTTCAATTCTCATATGACACCTTTACTATTTAGAATAAAAATTTTATCTCTAAAATATGGTTTGGACATGGTGCAATTATTATTTATTATCTTTGGCAGATTTGAAGCAAGATCCGACCTTATCTTACATTAAAATACTTTGTATACAAGGAGATAGTTTCTTCAAGTGCAGAGCAGAGATTTAGAACCTGAAGAGTTTTACACAAGCAAAAGTGATCATCCGAGATTTTTAACTTCAAAATTAGAGAGAGAAATAAAAACTCCTTATAATTTCTACTTCCCTTTGTAACAAAGCGTTAGATCTACAACTTATATTTTCAAAAGATTGTGCATGTACTCTTGTAACCTCATCAGATATTCCTATTGTGATTTTCGGTTACATGCATCTCAAACATAAGCGGAATTTAAAATTTTTAACCAATAAATCTGATCTTGCCATGAATTTACAATATAAATATTAATAAGAATAAGAAAAATCATCTTTGATTTTTGTTGAACAGTTGATTTTCCTTCTCACCGGGTTGTCGCAAACCACAGTGTCTAAAATCGAACACCTCCAATAAGTAATCCACACAAGAGAATGATAGAATGAACCAACAATTGGGAGAAACAAGAGCTGGCCGAAAATCCTAGATGCTAGCTAAGGAAGGTGGTGGCTAGGGCTTTTTGAGTGAGAGAAAAACTTTTTTCTTAATTGTTCACACTTAACCCTAATACACCATCACTTGGATTTTTATAGTTGGGTTAAAAAAAATCCAACTTCATAATGGGATTGGGCTCTTTAAAATTGCTGAAGAATTATTAGTTGGGCTTTTGGAATTATTTATAATTATTTGGGCTCAATTAAATCCAATTTAAGCCCTTTCACAAAAAACTATGCACAAAACCCACAAACTAGGCCCTTTGTACATATACTTGGATTTAATTATCCAAATTAATTCCTAATCCAACCAAATTAAATATGTAGGCTCCATAACACTTATGAAACGTATTTAATTTATTTTGATCCAAGATTTAGGCCTCTAAGACCTTCTGTTTGTAGTTGGCGTGTGGCCCTTCCTCTAGAGGGCTTCTGTTCCAACTTCACTTCTTTGGGCCTTTATAATTCCTCCAATGGATCTATTAATTATTATATCAGCCCTATAACACTTATATTTTAATAATAATTAATTATAAAATACATTATTTCAATTAGGTCTATTTTTACAGAAAATTTCAAAAAAGTTCTGCGAACAATTTTACTTAATCTTAATTAATTAAACTCTTTAATTAATTATTCTCTTATTCAGTTCTCTATCCCCATAATAATATCAAATATTATTATCCTTGTCATTTTACTATTTTATCCTTTTCTCTATATGTGTGTGACCTATTGGGTTCCTGTCCGTGTTGGCAGTATAATATGTAATTGTGAGTTCTATTCAAAACTCACATGATTTAAACTTCTTTAAATTATTTTATCAATCCCTATTGATATTATTCATACACTATTATACAAGTCATGATTGGCCTCTACCTAGGCATCATGACTACCCAAATGTCAGGAAAGTCAAGTGGTTTGACTATACCCTTCTATAGAAACAGTTACCGTGTAATTACTCCTTCCACTACTCTTATCTCAATTAGATTCTGAGTATGAATTTTTGTCAACTCATATAAATCTAATTATGTATGTTCTATTAATTTAGCCATTGTTTCTAAAATGCCCTTCATGGAACTCTATCCATCTTGGCATATTACTCTGGCCAGAGATTTTCTGAACAAGGCAATTATAGAATCATGCGAGATAACTTCCCTTAATAAATCTGGGATGGTGAATCCTTTATCAATCACTCAACTATCTTCAAGTAGGTCATGATATACCCAACCTCATAACTATGTTCATCCCCAGTTGGAAGTAATCAGTTATGGAGTCAAAGTATACCACTTGCTACTTAAGATAACTTTGGTGATCTCAAGTCTAAGGATACTTGCACAACCGCTATGAAGAGATTCCTCACTGACATAGATTTAATATCCATGTGAGGATTCTCTTTGTAGGTCTCCAATGAACTTGTTCTTCTAACAAGCATCCACATGTTAGCTTTGATTATCTTCCATAATCATAGTTATGAGAACCATTGTTTTAACCATTCAAGAAGCATAACATGTCCTAGTCTATTCGAATTAACAATGTCCTAACTTGTTAATTCTATGACTAGGGATATTTAGATATAAACACATTTGCATGCAATAGACACCTCATATCATGAACACTTTTATGATTGCCTTTGCACTGTGTTTATAATATCAAGGACTTCATTTATTAATTTAAGATTTACAAACTCATGTATTTAAACATAGCATTAATAAAAGAATAATGCCTTTTATTATGAATATAAATTCATACATATGAAATTCATCCCTTTTACGTAGGCTCTAGGGCATACTCTCTAACAATCTCCCACTTGCACTAGAGCCAATCACTCATATGTCTCAAACCCATGCTATTTATATGGTGATCGTGCTTTATCTGGGAAAGTGATTTAGTGAGGGGATCCGCCATATTATCATCTGTAGGGACCCTTTCTATTTTCACATCATTTCTAGCTACTATTTCCCTTATTAGATGGTAGCATCTGGGAACATGCTTGGATCGCTGATGAGACCGTGGTTCCTTTGCTTACACAATGGCTCCATTGTTGTCACAATATAAAGGAATCGGATCAACAATGCTAGGCACCACTCCTAGTTCAGATATGAACTTTTTGATCCAGACTGCTTCTTTAGCTACTTCCGAAGCAGTAATGTACTCAGCTTCTGTCGTGAAATCAGCAGTTGTTTCTTGTTTGGAACTCTTCTAACTAACTGCTCCTCCTCCCATTATGAACACATAACCAGACTGTGATTTAGAATCATCTTTGTCAGATTGGAAGCTAGCATTTGTATACCCTTTTACTTTCAAACCGTCCTCTCCATATACCAAGAATATATCCTTAGTCCTTCTCAAGTACTTAAGGATATTCTTGACAGCTGCCCAATGTTCCTCTCTAAAATTGGATTGGAATCTGCTTGTGACACTCAAAGCAAATGCTACATCTGGACGTGTACATAACATAGCATACATGATAGAACCAATTGCAGATGCATATGGTCCTCTATTTATGCTCTCTCTATCCTCTAGTTTTTGCGGACACATAGACTTGGAAAGGTGTTTCCCATGCACCATGGGTATAAATCCTTTCTTAGAAAGATCCTTATTGAACCTCTTCAATACTTTATCTATATATGTACTTTAAGAAAGACCTAACAACCTATTGGATCTATCTCTATAGTGTTAGTGTAAGCCCTAGCCCCAATGCATTGTAACGAAACACTTGAAATTAATAATATGAGGCATTAGTTTTATCTTTTGTATTCATGTGCATATCAATTGATAAAACTATCCAAGAATGTCGTTTCGGTTTAAGTTATCATGTGTGAGGCACATGGATTGTAAGACCTTGAAACAAATGAGACTTCATTCTAAATATCCCTAGTCAGTCATTGTTATGGGAATAACAAATGAATTAAGACTAGTATGCTCTCTCTGATCTTATGAGTTCTGTCTTACGGATCATTAGGACAAGAGTGTCAATCAGAGATCATAGATACATGTTAAAGAACATGGTATCTGGATTCGATCCGCTCATGAGAACACTACATGGTACAAGTCATAAGTGTTTCTCATATGCAAGTTTTGTATCGGAGTTCTTAGACCTGAAATCTCTATGAAACTCTTTATGAATTACTGTGTACTTTGACATACACCTAACGTGCTCGTAACAGAGTGACAAGTACGGGTATGATTGGGTATGCACTGATTCATGTTAGAGAGCATGAGAGAAGTGAAGGGATTACCCCTCTCGATAAGAGAGAAAAATATCACCGGCCACTTGATCAGTGAACTGAGAAGTGTATGGCCATACCGAGATGAAATAATGAGTAATCATTATTTATCTGAGAATTCAGTATCATTGGAATATCAAGAAATGAATTAATGTATATAAGGATGACTAGTTCCATGCCTTATATTAATTCTGATATTTATGGGTAAGGGACTATGCAAAATTGCATTAGGTCACCAAATGCCATATGCATTTTCATTTAATTTGGAATGTTATAATATCTTGCTAGAGAATATATATAGCCTTTGAATTAATTTATTAATTCATTGCCAACATTAAATGGACCTATAGGATCGTACACAAAGCATTGGGCTTAAAATATTTAAATTAAGTATTGGACATTAATTTGGGCTTTTGATTAAAGTCAAATTAATGTATGTAATGGGTTATAATATTGCTATTGGGCTTTGGTCCATGAGAGAGAGAAATTCAGCCCATAAAGTTTAATTTCAATTAATTAATTATCTTGTGTTAATTAAGTTAATTGAATATTAAAGCCTAAAGGAATTTAAATTAAATTAAATCACTTATATATTTAATTAAGTGATTTCATTTATTTAAATGTCTTATGTTTTATTTCAAATTTGAATTTAAATTCAAAGGAGTTTAATTCAAAATATATTACTTATCTTTAGGAAGTGATAGAGTTTGAATTAATTATCTTAGGATAGTTGAATTCAGATTAATGACTTACCAAAGGATAAGCATATATATTAAAAGAAATAAAACCCTAAACCTAATTTTTTTGTGGCATGAATAGTAACTCGTGAATAGTAACTCGTGAATAGTGACTCTCTCTCTCTTAATTCTTTTGTTCAATTTTTCACAAGGAGAAAGGATTGTTCCTCATTCTCTTGTGTTATTGAGCAGTAATAGCAATCTAAAGAAGTACAAAATCAAGTTTTGTAGCTTCAAACTATAACCCTTACACAATACCGAAAAAGAGATCTGGCAATCTCGTTTTTAAGCCGACGGAGTAATTGTGTGTGTGAGAATAGAGGGAGTGGCGCAAAAGGCTGTTCCTTGGCATTGGTGATCGAGAACTAAGGTGGATAAAGGCATCTTGGTTTCTGGACATCACAAAATCAAAGAATAAAAGGCATCATCTATTGTAAGTTTCAAAACCCTAAAATTGCATGTTTTCGTTCCTATCTTTGGATATGTATGGTATGTATGATAAAATTTTTGTTTTTCCGCTGTGCTATCATGATTATCATACCATGTCATATTCCATCAGTGGTATCAGAGCCTAGACATGCTTATTTTAGTTCTTTAGATGCATGAAAAAATTAATTAAAAATCGTTATTTTGAAAACATGCAAATCTGAAATTTTCTGTTTTTAGTTTTTTTTGCATTGTTTTGGTGTAAAAACGATTTTAATTGATTAGATAGGTATTATAATTAATATGACATGTTAATATACTATCCTAAGATGTTATTAGGGCTGGTAATGGTCGGATTTAATTATTTATACCTGATGGTACATGTTAATTATGAAACTAGGTGCTAGTTGGCATGTAAATTGCTATTTTAACAACTAGTTTTCAAAATTAAATGTAAAAACGTTTTTGGGATGTTTGTAAGTGATTTTTAAAGATTAAATATCAGGTCTGGACATGTTTTAAATTTGGTTTTAATTCTGGTCCATGACAATTTAATTGATTAATTTTAAAATCACTTAAAACTATGTCTAGTTTGTGTTTGTTACATGTTTAATCAACATTGTTTGTTATGTTTTGATTAAAATGGTAAAATCACATTTAGATTAAAATGGTACAGAATATTAAATCAATGTTTATGGAATTATTTAGATTATTAAATGACTCATAAAATTGATTTAAATGTTTGTGCATTTTATGGCATTACATAAGCATTAAACAACTAGTTTTTGTTGTTTGTTTGTTTTTGCATGAATGCCGTGTACTATATATGTGTTCTTCATGATTTTATTTTTAATTCATGTTAGCACATATTATATGCATTTTTAATGTTTATGGGCTGTATGACATAAAATTAAAAATGGCTAAATTGGAAATTATGCTAGAGTTGATTTATAGCACAAATCTAACTAGTTTGTGTTTTGGGCTTTTAAGAGAACTTATTCAATAAGAGGATTTAGTCCATTGGGCTTCGGCCCAGGCCCATCACGGGGTCATCTTTTAAAGCTTCAAGTACACAATTTCCATTAATGGGCTTGGCTAAATCTAATTAAAATTGGACTTTGTTTGATCCATGAATGCTATGTATATTTATTTGCTTGTTTGGTGTGATGAATGGATATGCATGGTGCATTCATGGGCCCTGGGTTTTTGTAATTAAATATGGCCTGCGAGCCATTATATTTTATTGTAAAAGTTTCATTTATTTCTTAGAATAGAATTTATTTGAAGACTTTGTAAATCAAGACGAAGCCCACCGGAGTGGAGAAGCCCAACTCGAAGATTCTTATGTAATAGTATAGAATCTTAGTTGTAAGTTTTTGGGCCCATGTTTGTCACGCTTTACTTTATGCAATTATATATATATGCATGCTATGTATGGATGACAAAGCGTATGCCATGTAAGCCGTAATAAAATGAATCCCTAAAAATAGTAAGTCACAAAGTTGCCTTCCTAATTCGAAACATGTCAAGGCATCGATCATCGGTCACGTAGACTAGGAGTCCTAGATGCACCCGATTATCTTTGTGAGGCATGGGTTGTGAATGTAGGTTGGACTTATCATGGGAAGGGATGCCCGGACCTAGGCAACTAATAAATGGGTTGTGCTATAACATCCTAAGATGTTAGCCCATTTGATCCAAGAGTCATGTACGAGACATGATTGGAGTTTTCCTACCTAAGTAACTTAACTTGTTAGGTGTACAAGCTCAGCTTGACTAATAAGTTGTTGAGAAAAGTGGATCTTGGCCCACATTAAATCACTAACGCGAATTATTTAAAGGGATATTAATTCGGTTTATGGGATCATTAATAAGACCTCATTTAATCTTGCTAAATTTTATTGTAGATTGAAAATGGCATCTTCAAACAACAATTTCTCATTGCGATCGGTCCTTGAAAAGGACAAATTGAATGGCACCAATTTCATAGACTGGTCTCGAAACTTAAGAATAGTTCTTAAGCAAGAGAAGAAGTCGTATGTTTTGGATGCACCCTTACCTGATGAACCAGGAAGGAACGCCTCTGCGGTTCAAAAGGAAACTTTTGAGACCAAGAAGAGCGACTCCAATGATGTGACCTGTCTGATGCTAGCCACTATGGTGCCTGAATTGCAAAAGCAATTTATGGACCAAGAGGCCTATGCGATCATGGTGCACCTCAAGGAGATGTTCCAAGAACAAGCTCGTCACGAGAGGTTCGTGACAACAAAGGCTTTAATTTCTTGCAAGATGGCTGAGGGTACTTCTGTTAGTACCCATGTACTCAAGATGAAAGGGTATCTTGATACTCTTGAGAAGCTTGAGGTACTAGTGCCAAAGGAATTGGCCACTGACTTGATCTTAGGATCATTGCCTGCTGCTTATGATCCATTTATGATGAATTATAACATGCATGCAATGAACAAGTCAGTCACTGAGCTTCATGGGATGCTTAAGAATGCTGAAGAAAACATTCGAAAGACCAATCCCGTACTAATGGTTCAAAAGGGAATTAAGAAGGGACAAGCTAAGGGAAAGGGAAAGGGAAAGGCAAAACCCAAGTCAAGTGGGAGTGCACCTCAGGCCCAATCCAAGCCCAAGGTGTCAAAACTCAAAGAGAGTGAGAGCACTTGCTTCCATTGCAACAAGATAGGGCATTGGAGGAAGAATTGCGCTCTCTTTAAGGAAGAACAAAAGAAGAATGGAGCCAAGGCGTCCAGTTCTGGTATTTTTGTTGTTGAAATTAACCTTTCTATTTCTACCACTTGGGTATTGGATACCGGTTGTGGTTCTCACATTTGTTCAAATGTGCAGGGGTTAAGAAATAGGCGGTTACTTGGGAAGAATGAAGTGGACCTCCGTGTGGGGAATGGAGCACGAGTTGCTGCCATGGAGATAGGCGACTATCACCTCACTTTACCTTCCGGACTTTGTATTGTTTTGAATAATTGTTATTATGTGCCTGCTATGAGCAGAAACATTATTTCAGTTTCATGTTTGGATAATGATGAATTTGATTTTGTTATTAAAAATGGCAATGCTCATATTCGTCGCCAAGGCATTTCTTATGGCAATGCCATGTTGCAAAATGGCCTTTATATCCTTGATTTACAAAACAAAGAGTCCATATACAACATTAATACAAAGAGGGTTAAATCAAACGAATTGAACCCTACTTACTTCTGGCATTGTCGCTTAGGACATGCAAACGAAAAACGCATTTCAAGACTCCACAAAACTGGAGTGCTTGGGTCATTCGACTTAGAGTCTTATGATACATGCGAGCCATGTTTGCATGGAAAAATGACAAAGAGTCCTTTTAATAAAAATGGCGAGAGGACTAATGGCTTATTGGAACTAATACATTCCGATGTATGTGGACCTTTAAGTACACATGCTAGAGGTGGTTTTAGCTACTTCGTGACATTCACAGATGACTTCAGTAGATATGGCTATGTCTATCTGATGAAGTACAAGTCAGAAACTTTTGAGAAATTCAAAGAGTTTAAGAATGAAGTAGAAAACCAACTTGGCAAAAGTATAAAAGCCATTCGATCAGATCGAGGTGGCGAATACTTAAGCCAAGAGTTTGACAGTCATCTAAAGGAGTGTGGTATTATTTCACAGCTCACTCCTCCTGGAACACCTCAATGGAATGGTGTGTCCGAAAGGAGAAATCGAACTCTGTTGGACATGGTTCGATCTATGATGAGTCAAGCTAATCTTCCTATCTCTTTTTGGGGTTATGCATTAGAAACTGCTGCGTATCTATTGAACCGTACTCCAACTAAAGCAGTTGAGAAGACACCATACGAGGTATGGACTGGGAAAGAACCCAATATGTCTTTTCTCAGGATTTGGGGCTGTGAAGCACATGTTAAGAAATTAACATCTGAAAAAATAGAGTCCAAATCCACTGTCTGCTTGTTTGTGGGTTATCCTAAAGAAACAAAGGGATACTACTTTTACTCACAAGCCGAGAACAAAGTATTTGTTGCTCGCAAGGCTGTTTTCTTGGAAAAGGAGTTCCTTCTCAAGAAAGACAGTGGGAGTAAAGTAGAACTTGGAGAAATTCAAGCACCACAAACTCCTATAGAGGATGGTTTGGAAATGGGATCAAGTTCACAACCAGTTGTGGAATAAGAACCCATTACATAAGAACCTAGAAGGTCCGGTAGGGTACGTCAGGAGATTGAGAGATATGGATTTCTAATCACTGACAGTGACACTATTGAGTTAGTAGATCGTGAGGATCCTACTACCTACCGAGAAGCTATTGAAAGCCCAGACTCGGATAATTGGCTTGAAGCCATGAAATCCGAGATGCAATCAATGTACGATAACCAGGTTTGGACCTTGGTTGATCCACCAGAAGGTGCTAAGGTAATTGAATGCAAGTGGTTATTCAAACTAAAAGCTGATAAGACCTACAAAGGTAGACTAGTAGCAAAAGGTTTTCGACAAACTCATGGTATAGACTATGACGAGACCTTTTCGCCTGTAGTCATGCTCAAGTCCATTAGGATCTTGCTTGCCATAGCTGCATATCATGATTATGAGATATGGCAAATGGATGTCAAAACTGCTTTCCTTAACGGAAATTTACTTGAGGATGTGTATATGACACAGCCTAAAGGTTTTGTCAATCCCAAGCATCCTAAGAAGGTATGCAAGCTTCAAAAATCCATTTATGGATTAAAGCAAGCATCCCAAAGTTGGAATCTTCGCTTTGATGAGGCAGTCAAAGAATTTGACTTCATCAAGAACGAAGATGAGCCTTGTGTGTACAAGAAGGTTAGTGGGAGCATAGTAGTGTTTCTGGTCCTATATGTGGACGACATCCTTCTCATTGGAAATGATATTCCAACATTGCAAAAGGTTAAGCAATGGTTGGGAAAATGTTTCTCAATGAAAGACTTAGGTGAAGCCGAGACAATACTTGGTATTCGAATCTATAGAGATAGATCGAATCGGCTTTTGGGACTAAGTCAAGAAAAGTACATAGACAAAGTACTAAAGCATTTTAGTATGGGAGACTCAAAGAAAGGATACATACCTTTGGCTTTGGGAGTTCCTTTGACTAAAGAACAGTGCCCTAAAACCAAAGAGGAAAGGGACAACATGAGTAGAATCCCATATGCATCTGCTATTGGATCTATCATGTACGCTATGTTATGTACTAGGTTGGATGTTGCTCATGCACTGAGTATAACCAGTAGGTTTCAGCAAGACCCTGGTGAGAAGCACTGGTCTGCTGTAAAAGGGATTCTGAAGTACCTGCGAAGGACTAAGGATCACTTCTTGGTGTATGGTGGTCAAGAAGAGCTCGTCATACAAGGTTATGCCAATGCTACTTTTCAGACCAGCACTCAGGATTCTAGATCGCAATCTGGGTTTGTTTTTGTTTTGAACGGTGGTGCTGTCAGCTGGAGAAGCTCGAAGCAAGAAACCGTTGCCGACTCAACTACAGAATCTGAGTATATTGCAGCAAGTGAGGCTGCAAAAGAGGCTGTTTGGATTAAAAATTTCATTAATGGATTAGGAGTGGTCCCAAGCATCCTAGATCCATTAGAAATTTTCTGTGACAATAACGGGGCCATTGCACAGGCCAAGGAGCTCCGGT
>JBBPFJ010000117.1:329200-388111 GCA_037975025.1 Excoecaria agallocha
CCTCACAATGGTTATCGTAAAACACAAATTATTCAGAAGATGTAACATCAAGTTCACAATAGATACAAAGGCAATTCCATATGCAAGGAAGAAGACCAAAACTATATTATAGCTCTTAATAACAATGATGGAATATGACATGGTATGGATCAGATGATAGCACAACGGAAAAACAAAAATTTTTATCATACATACCATACAATTCCAAAACAAGAAACGAAACATGCAATTTTAGGGTTGTAGAACTTACAACTTATGATGCCTTTTGAAAATTGAATTTGATGATGCCTAGCAACTAAGATGACTTTATCCACCTTAGATCTCGATCACCAATGCCAAGGAACAGCCTTTTACGCCACTCCCTCTATTCTCACACACACAATTGCACCGACGGCTTAAAATCGAGATTGCTAGCTCTCTTTTTCGGTATTGTGTAAAGGCAATGGTTTGAAGCTACAAAATTTGATTTTGTGCTTTTCTTAGGTTGCTATTACTACCCAAGATCACAAGAGAATGAGGAACTATCCTTTTTCCTTGTGAAAATTGGCTAAAAGAAATTCTTTGAGAGAGAGAGAGTTCAAGCAAAACATAGAGAAAAATACACTAGGGTTTCACGTTTTTTCCCACAAAAAATATATATCTCTTTTCCTTTTAAGTGATTAATCTCAAATATACTACCTTAAGATAATTAATATTAGCTAAAGATAATTAATATTTGCCTTTATCACTTAATTAAAATAAGTAATATTTATTGATAAAAACTCTTTTAATTTATCCAAGATAAAAACAAAAGACATTTAATCAAATCATATCACTTAATTTAGGATAAAAGATATGTCATTTAAATCCAATAAACCACTTAAATAAAACTATACATGTGCCGAAATTCCTTGTTATTTTTCTAGGAATTTCGGCCACATCAAATGTCATTTAGATGATTTAATTAGATAAATATGCCTTTAGGCTTTAATACTCAATTAATTAAATTAATACATGACGTTTAATTAATTGAAATTAAACCTTGTGGGCTGAATTTATCTCTCTCATGGGCCAAGGTCCAATAGCAATCTAATAACCCATTACACACATTAATTTGACTTTAATTAAAAGCCCAAATTAATGCCCAATACTTAATTTAAATATTTTAAGCCTAATGCTTTGTGTGCGATCCTATAGGTCCATTTAATGTTGACAATGAATTAATAAATTAATTCAAAGGCTATATATATTCTCTAGCAACATATTATAGCATTCCAAATTAAATGAAAATGCATATGGCATTTAGTGACCTAATGCAATTTTGCATAGTCCCTTACCCATAAATATCAGAATTAATATAAGGCATGGAACTAGTCATCCTTATATATATTAATTCCTTTCTTGATATTCCAGTGACACTAAACTCTCAGATAAATAATGATTACTCATTATTTCATCTCGGTATGGCCATACACTTCTCAGTTCACTGATCAAGTGGCCGATGATATTTTCTCTCTTAATGAGAGGGGTAATCCCTTCACTTCTCTCGTGCTCTCTAACATGAATCAATGCATACCCAATCATACCCGTACTTGTCACTCTGTTACAAGTACGTTAGGTGTATGTCAAAGTACACAGTAATTCATAAAGAGTTTAATAGAGATTTCAGGTCTAAGAACTCCGATACAAAACTTGCATATGAGAAACACTTATGACTTGTACCATGTAGTGTTCTCATTAGCAGATCGTATCCAGATACCATGTTCTTTAACATATATCTATGATCTCTGATTGACACTATTGTCCTAATGATCCATAAGACAGAACTCATAATATCAGAGAGAGCATACTAGTCTTAATTCATTGTTATTCCCATAACAATGACTGACTAGGGATGTTTAGAATGAAGTCTCATTTGTTTCAAGGTCTTACAACCATATGCCTCACACATGATAACTTAAATCGAAACGACATTCTTGGATAGTTTTATCAATTGACATGCACAGGAATATAGTAGATAAAACAATTGCCTCATTTTATTAATTAAAGTATTTTATTACAATGCATTGGGGCTAGAGCTTATACTAACAATCTCCCACTAGCACTAGTCCCAATTGGGCATAGCCCTAAGACCGAATGCTCTCAAATGAGCTTCGTGCAGATTTGGACTCAACTGTTTCATCAAAGGATCTGCTACATTGTCTTCACTTGCTATCTTGCTAACCTTGACGTCCCCACGATCAATGATTTCTCTTATCAGGTGGTACCTCCTGAGTATGTGTTTGGATTTCTGGTGTGACCGGGGCTCCTTTGCCTGTACAATGGCCCCGTTGTTGTCACAGAAAATTTCTAATGGATCTAGGATGCTTGGGACCACTCCTAATCCAGAAATGAAATTTTTAATCCAAACAGCCTCTTTTACAGCCTTACTTGCTGCAACATACTCAGATTCTATAGTTGAGTCGGTAATGGTTTATTGCTTCGAGCTTCTCCAGCTAACAGCACCACCGTTCAAAACAAAAACAAACCCAGATTGCGATCTAGAATCCTGAGTGCTGGTCTGAAAAGCAGCATCGGCATAACCTTGTATGAGGAGCTCTTCTTGACCACCATACACTAAGAAGTGATCCTTAGTCCTTCGTAGGTACTTCAGAATCCCTTTTACATCATACCAGTGCTTCTCACCAGGGTCTTGCTGAAACCTACTGGTTATACTCAGTGCATGAGCAACATCCAATCTAGTACATAACATAGCGTACATGATAGATCCCATAGCAGATGCATATGGGATTCTACTCATGTTGTCCCTTTCCTCGTTGGTTTTAGGGCACTGTTCTTTAGTCAAAGGAACTCCCAAAGCCAAAGGTATGTACCCTTTCTTTAAGTCTCCCATACTAAAACGCTTTAGTACTTTGTCTATGTACTTTTCTTGACTTAGTCCCAAGAGCCAATTCGATCTATCTCTATAGATTCGAATACCAAGTATTATCTCGGCTTCACCTAAGTCTTTCAATGAGAAACATTTTCCCAACCATTGCTTAACCTTTTGCAATGTTGGAATGTCATTCCCAATGAGAAGGATGTCGTCCACATATAGGACCAGAAATACTACTATGCTCCCACTAACCTTCTTGTATACACAAGGCTCATCTTCGTTCTTGATGAAGTCAAATTCTTTGACTGCCTCATCAAAATGAAGATTCCAACTTCGGGATGCTTGCTTTAATCCATAAATGGATTTTTGAAGCTTGCAAACCTTCTTAGGATGCTTGGGATTGACAAAACCTTCAGGTTGTGTCATATACACATCCTCAAATAAATTTCCATTGAGGAAAGCAGTTTTGACATCCATTTGCCATATCTCATAATCATGATATGCAGCTATGGCAAGCAAGATCCTAATGGATTTAAGCATGACCACAGGCAAAAAGGTCTCGTCATAGTCTACACCATAAGTTTGTCGAAAACCTTTTGCTACTAGTCTACCTTTGTAGGTCTTATCAGCTTTGAGTTTGAATAGCCACTTGCATTCAATTACCTTAGCACCTTCCGGTGGATCAACCAAGGTCCAAACCTGGTTATCGTACATTGATTGCATCTCGGATTTCATGGCTTCAAGCCAATTTTCTGAGTCTGGGCTCTCAATAGCTTTTTGGTAGGTAGTAGGATCCTCACGATCTACTAACTCAATAGTGTCACTATCAGTGATTAGAAATCCATATCTCTCAATCTCCTGACGTACCCTACCGGACCTTCTAGGTTCTTGTGTAATGGGTTCTTGTTCCACAATTGGTTGTGAACTTGATCCCATTTCCAACTCATCCTCTATAGGAGTTTGTGGCGCTTGAATTTCTCCAAGTTCTACTTTACTCCCACTGTCTTTCTTGAGAAGGAACTCCTTTTCCAAGAAAACAGCCTTGTGAGTAACAAATACTTTGTTCTCGACTTGTGAGTAAAAGTAGTATCCCTTTGTTTCTTTAGGATACCCCACAAACAAGTAGACATTGGATTTGGACTCTAGTTTGTCAGATGTTAATTTCTTAACATGTGCTTCACAACCCCAAATCCTGAAAAAAGACATATTGGGTTCTTTCCCAGTCCATACCTCGTATGGTGTCTTCTCAACTGCTTTAGTTGGAGTACGGTTCAATAGAAATGCAGCAGTTTCTAATGCATAACCCCAAAAAGAGATAGGAAGATTAGCTTGACTCATCATAGATCGAACCATGTCCAATAGAGTTCGATTTCTCCTTTCGGACACACCATTCCATTGAGGTGTTCCAGGAGGAGTGAGCTGTGAAATAATACCACACTCCTTTAGATAACTGTCAAACTCTTGGCTTAAGTATTCACCACCTCGATCTGATCGAATGGCTTTTATACTTTTGCCAAGTTGGTTTTCTACTTCGTTCTTAAACTCTTTGAATTTCTCAAAAGTTTCAGACTTGTACTTCATTAGATAGACATAGCCATATCTACTGAAGTCATCTGTGAATGTCACGAAGTAGCTAAAACCACCTCTAGCATGTGTACTTAAAGGTCCACATACATCGGTATGTATTAGTTCCAATAAGCCATTAGTCCTCTCACCTTTTTTATTAAAAGGACTCTTTGTCATTTTTCCATGCAAACATGGCTCGCATGTGTCATAAGACTCTAAGTCGAATGACCCAAGCACTCCAGTTTTATGGAGTCTTGAAATGAGTTTTTCGTTTGCATGTCCTAAACGACAATGCCAAAAGTAAGTAGGGTTCAGTTCGTTTAATTTAACCCTCTTTGTATTAATGTTGTATATTGACTCTTTGTTTTGTAAATCAAGGATATAAAGGCCATTTTGCAACATGGCATTGCCATAAGAAATGCCTTGGCGACGAATATGAGCATTGCCATTTTTAATAACAAAATCAAATTCATCATTATCCAAACATGAAACTGAAATAATGTTTCTGCTCATAGCAGGCACATAATAACAATTATTCAAAACAATACAAAGTCTGGAAGGTAAAGTGAGGTGATAGTCGCCTATCTCCATGGCAGCAACTCGTGCTCCATTCCCCACACGGAGGTCCACTTCATTCTTCCCAAGTAACTGCCTATTTCTTATGCACATTTGAACAAATGTGAGAACCACAACCGGTATCCAATACCCAAGTGGTAGAAATAGAAAGGTTAATTTCAACAACAAAAATACCAGAAATGGACGCCTTGGCTCCATTCTTCTTTTGTTCTTCCTTGAAGAGGAGCGCAATTCTTCCTCCAATGCCCTATCTTGTTGCAATGGAAGCAAATGCTCTCACTCTCTTTAAGTTTTGGCGCCTTAGGCTTGGATTGGGCCTGGAGTGCACTCCCAACTGATTTGGGTTTTCCCTTTCCCTTAGCGGGTCCCTTCTTAATTCCCTTTTGAACCATTAGTATGGGATTGGTCTTTCGAATGTTCTCTTTAGCATTCTTAAGCATCCCATGAAGCTCAGTGACTGACTTGTTCATTGCATGCATGTTATAATTCATCACAAATGGATCATAAGCAGCAGGCAATGATCCTAAGATCAAGTCAGTGGCCAATTCCTTTGGCACTAGTACCTCAAGCTTCTCAAGAGTATCAAGATACCCTTTCATCTTGAGTACATGGGTACTAACAGGAGTACCCTCAGCCATCTTGCAAGAAATTAAGGCCTTTATTGTCACGAACCTCTCATGACAAGCTTGCTCTTGGAACATCTCCTTGAGGTTGCACCATGATCGCATAGGCCTCTTGGTCCATAAATTGCTTTTGCAATTCAGGCACCATAGTTTTCTAGCATCAAACAGGTCACATCATTAGAGTCACTTTTCTTGGTCTCAAAAGTTTCCTTTTGAACCACAGAAGCGTTCCTAGCAGGTTCCTCAGGTAAGGGTGCATCCCAAACATACGACTTCTTCTCTTGCTTAAGAACTATTCTTAAGTTTCGAGACCAGTCTATGAAATTGGTGCCATTCAATTTGTCCTTTTCAAGGACCGATCGCAATGAGAAATTATTGTTTAAAGATGCCATTTTAATTCTACAATAAATTTAGCAAGATTAAATGAGGTCTTATTATAATCCCACAAACCGAATTAATATCCCTTTAATAATTCGCTTTAGTGATTTAATGTGGGCCAAGATCCACTTTTCACAACAACTTATTAGTTAAGCTGAGCTTGTACACCTAACAAGTTAAGTTACTTAGGTAGGAAAACTCCAATCATGTCTCGTACATGACTCTTGGATCAAATGGGCTAACATCTTAAGATGTTATAGCACAACCCATTTATTAGTTGCCTAGGTCCGGGCATCCCTTTCCATGATAAGTCCAACCTACATTCACAACCCATGCCTCACAAAGATAATCAGGCGCATCTAGGACTTCTAGTCTACGTGACCGCATGATCGATGCCTTGACATGTTTGGAATTAGGAATGGCAACTTTGTGACTTACTATTTTAGGAATTAATTTTATTACGGCTTACATGGCATACGCTTTGTCATCCATACATAGCATGCATATATAAATAATTGCATAAAGTAAAGCGTAACAAACATGGGCCCAAAAACCTACAACTAAGATTCTATACTATTACATAAGAATCTTCGAGTTGGGCTTCTCCACTCCGGTGGGCTTCGTCTGATTTACAAAGTATTCAAGTATATTCTATTCTAAGAAATAAATGAAAAAATTTTACAACAAAATATAATGGCTTGCAGGCCATATTTAATTACAAAACCCAGGCCCATGAATGCACCATGCGTATCCATTCATCACACCAAATTAGCAAATAAATATACATAGCATTCATGGATAAAACAAAGTCCAATTTTAATTAATTTAGCCAAGCCCATTAATGGAAATTGTGTACTTGAACCTTTAAGAGAAGACCCCCATTACGGGCCTGGCCAAAGCCCAATGGACTAAATCCTCTTATTGAATAAGTTCTCCTAAAAGCCCAAAGCACTAACTAGTTAGATTTGTGCTATAAATCAACTCTAGTATAATTTCCAATTTTGCCATTTTTTAATTTTATGTCATACAGCCCATAAACATTAAAAATATATATAATATGTGCTAACATGAATTAAAAATATAAAATCATGAAGAACACAAATATAGCACACGACATTCATGCAAAAACAAACAAACAACAAAACTAGTTGTTTAATGCTTATGTAATGCCATAAAATGCACAAACATTTAAATCAATTTTATGAGTCATTTAATAATCTAAATAAGTCCATAAATATTGACTTAATGTTCTGTACCAATCTGATCTAAATGTGTTTTTACCATTTTAATCAAAACAAAACAAACAATCTTGATTAAACATGTAACAAACACAAACTAGTCATAGTTTTAAGTGATTTTAAAATTAATCAATTAAATTGTCATGGACCAGAATTAAAACCAAATTTAAAATATGTCCAGACCTGATATTTAATCTTTTAAAAATCACTTACAAACATGCCAAAATCAATTTTACATTTAATTTTGAAAACTAGTTATTAAACTAGCAATTTACATGCCAACTAGCACCTAGTTTCATAATTAACATGTACCATCAGGTATAAATAATTAAATCCGACCATTACCAGCCCTAATAACATCTTAGGACAGTATATTAACATGTAATTTTAATTATAATACCTATCTAATCAATTAAAATCGTTTTTTTCACCAAAAACAATGCAAAAAACTCAAACAGAAAATTTCATATTTGCATGTTTTCATAATGACGATTTTTAATTAATTTTTTCATGCATCTAAAGCACTAAAATAAGCATGTTTAGGCTCTGATACCACTGATGGAATATGACATGATATGGATCAGATGATAGCACAGCAGAAAAACAAAAATTTTTATCATACATACCATATAATTCCAAAGCAAGAAACGAAACATGCAATTTTAGGGTTGTAGAACTTACAACTTATGATGCCTTTTGAAAATTGAATTTGATGATGCCCAGCAACTAAGATGACTTTATCCACCTTAGATCTCGATCACCAATGCAAAGGAACAGCCTTTTACGCCACTCCCTCTATTCTCACACACACAATTGCACCGACGGCTTAAAATCGAGATTGCTAGCTCTCTTTTTCGGTATTGTGTAAAGGCAATGGTTTGAAGCTACAAAATTTGATTTTCTGCTTCTCTTAGGTTGCTATTACTACCCAAGATCACAAGAGAATGAGGAACTATCCTTTCTCCTTTGAAAATTGGCTAAAAGAAATTCTTTGAGAGAGAGAGAGAGTTCACGCAAAACATAGAGAAAAATACACTAGGGTTTCACGTTTTTTCCCACAAAAAAAATATATCTCTTTTCCTTTTAAGTGATTAATCTCAAATATACTACCTTAAGATAATTAATATTAGCTAAAGATAATTAATATTTGCCTTTATCACTTAATTAAAATAAGTAATATTTATTGATAAAAACTCTTTTAATTTATCCAAGATAAAAACAAAAGACATTTAATCAAATCATATCACTTAATTTAGGATAAAAGATGTCATTTAAATCTAATAAACCACTTAAATAAAACTATACATGTGCCGAAATTCCTTGTTATTTCTCTAGGAATTTCAGCCACATCAAATTTCATTTAGATGATTTAATTAGATAAATATGCCTTTAGGCTTTAATGCTCAATTAATTAAATTAATACATGACATTTAATTAATTGAAATTAAACCTTGTGGGCTGAATTTATCTCTCTCATGGGCCAAGGTCAATTAGCAATCTAATAACCCATTACCCACATTAATTTGACTTTAATTAAAAGCCCAAATTAATGCTCAATACTTAATTTAAATATTTTAAGCCAATGCTTTGTGTGCGATCCTATAGGTCCATTTAATGTTGGCAATGAATTAATAAATTAATTCAAAGGCTATATATATTTTCTTGCAAAGATATTATAGCATTCCAAATTAAATGAAAATGCATATGGCATTTTGTGACCTAATGCAATTTTGCATAGTCCCTTACCCATAAATATCAGAATTAATATAAGGCATGGAGCTAGTCATCCTTATATATATTAATTCCTTTCTTGATATTCCAGTGACACTGAACTCTCAGATAAATAATGATTACTCATTATTTCATCTCGGTATGGCCATACACTTCTCAGTTCACTAATCAAGTGGCCGATGATATTTTCTCTCTTAATAAGAGGGGTAATCCCTTCACTTCTCTCATGCTCTCTAACATAAATCAATGCATACCCAATCATACCTGTACTTGTCACTCTGTTACGAGTACGTTAGGTGTATGTCAAAGTACACAGTAATTCATAAAGAGTTTCATAGAGATTTCAGGTCTAAGAACTCCGATACAAAACTTGCATATGAGAACACTTATGACTTATACATGTAGTGTTCTCATGAGCGGATCGTATCTAGATTCCATGTTCTTTAACATGTATCTATGATATCTGATTGACACCCTTGTCCTAATGATCCGTAAGACAGAACTCATAATATCAGAGAGAGCATACTAGTCTTAATTCATTGTTATTCCCATAACAATGATTGACTAGTGATGTTTAGAATGAAGTCTCATTTGTTTCAAGGTCTTACAACCATATGCCTCACACATGATAACTTAAACCGAAATGACATCTTGGATAGTTTTATCAATTGACATGCAGAGGAATACAATAGATAAAACAATTGCCTCATTTTATTAATTAAAGTATTTTATTACAATGCATTGGGGCTAGTGCTTACACTAACAAACAATTATGTAATTTGGCTTTAATATTTCTCTTGTTATTTGTTTGCCTAAGTTCTATAGGTGTGGATAACGGGGAGCTGTGGTACGGGTATCATTCAAATAATTGCTTGTAGATATTAAATTTTATGGATATCTAAAGATATCAAACCTGTGGACCCAATGAGATCAAGGACTATGGTCCCAAATAGAGATGATTGTCGACCCAACCTGGGGTCAAACTATACCAGCTACAACTTTACCCTATAGGCATGCCTATCCATCCACAATTGAACTTTAACTACAGGCTTTGAATCATTTTCATACACATTTAACTTATCGTACTAAAAACCTTTGATTTATAATTATATATATACATACACAATCACATATCATTGTACAAATATCAGTAGATATTACAATATTGTAACTATATTCAATCATATTCAATCATATAGGTATAAGCTTTCATGTATACTTATACTATTCCAATTAAATAATTAAAGTCAAGTCTACTAATGTTTAAGTCATATAAATATATTAACTTTAGGTTCGTTGATTGCTATATATTAAAGTACTATCATCCTTTCATGTGAGTATAAAATATGTTATGCCCTCATTATCTTGGTCAAATTGCTTTAAAATCATATAAATACTCATTAATAACATTTTAGTATCAAAATATCATGTATAAAGCAAAATAGGGCAGGTACACGGCTGAGTAGAATGGTCTCCACCATGTACCACAACTGATCTTTAGCACAGAAGGGTGTACATGGCTGAGACCAATCTATCTCTATCATGTACAACCAAGCAGATTCGATACAGAATGGTGTGAATGGCTAAAACCAAATGGTCTCTACCGTGTACCCACCTTTTTTTCAAAATAGAAGGATGTACATGGCTAAGACCAAATGGTCTCTACTGTGTATGTGACACCCTATGTTCATTCATACTTCCATGTGTCATGTCATATTATTAGCGATATCATATAGCTACTTAACTTAGTTGCTCGTTTTATGCAACGAGTAAATAATTTAATTTACATTCCAATTCTAAATCTAGCTTAGCATCGCTAGGTTACTATTTATTTGGCATAAATTTTGGTAGCATGATGGCTTATAATTCATGCTACCTGAACCTACAAATGGTCAAAATCACACTCCCAAATAGCAACCTCCACCTCCAATATTCCAACAATATTCATAGCACATCTAATATCAGTCCGCAACTCATTTTCACAACAAGCATCATATTACACATAATTCATCAAATCTAATAGCATTTAGTGTTCAATTACATGCCATAATATATACATTAAGTTCACAACTACCTAAGACATATATACACAAAAGTACATATCCTAAAAAGTCTTCATATGCACATGCCACTTTGTCGTCCTTCGTTTGTCTTCACTTTACCTGTCCTTACACGTAGTCAAACAAACCACACGCTAAGCAACGTTGTTGCCTAGTAATGGATACAACTACACTAAATTTCATTTGATTAATTACTTTAAGTAAAATTACCATTTTACCCCTAGTGTCATTTTTACTTAATTAACTTAAAATCTATTCTTTCATTGCCTTAATTTATAATTTAACCCTTTTTCAATTTATTTGTCTCATTTAAACTCACATAATTCTTTACTTAAATGATAAATTATTGTTAGGTCCCTAAACTTTCTTTTTATCATATTTTACCTTGTTTGACTTCAATTTGACCCTTCTTGCTTCCTTTGACTTTTATTTCATCTTAAGTGGTAAATTTACATTTTAGTCCATATATTTACTTATGAAGTGGCAAATTATATTTTGGTCCCTTAACTTTTTCTTATTTATAATTTTTCCCTTTTCACTTATTTGATTAATTTAACTTTTTAATCATACTTCTAATGCCAATTTACGATTTAACCCCTATTTTTCTATGCTATCATATCTATTCCCTTTTTAACCCATTTTCATTTTTTTTCATTATTTTATCACATATTTAACATCTTTTAGGCATAATTTACCATTTAGTCTTTAATTTTTCGTATAATTACAATTTTACCCCTAGTAGTGCCTTATGCAAATCTTTGAACCGAATATACGGGATGAGGACTCTAATGCTTACTAATAGATGAAGGGACCATTTGTCGCAATCTTGCTGCTCCAGAATGAGTGGAGGGACCACTTTTTGTGATCCAGCTACTCCACACTATGTGTCGGTTATTCCATAGTGTGAGCAATAAATCTAATTTCATAGTGCTACTGCAGTATATGTGTCCTTATAGCTAGCTAATTATATCCTCAGATTCTGGATTACCCACTAGGAACTAAGGGCAAATGTATACTTTGATTTATGTCATATTTTATATAATTTCTGTTACTAATCACATTATGTCATAAATGCTACCTACCATTATAGTGTCCAGTCATGCATAACAATTATACATTCATCATGTATACATACAACATCATATAAAAATGATGAAAACATGCCATTACCACCACATTCATCATTTGGCCTAAATAGGTTCTCATACAGACAATGTGATTCTTTCTCCATTTACATGCCATATGTGTTCCCAAGGTCATTTTAACCATTTCTATGCTAATACATATTTAATTTACATTATAATTCCTAAGTTATCTTTAGTTATAACATTATGTTCAATTATACATTATTGTGTCCAGTTATTGTTTTTAGTTCTAATCAATTTTATCACATTCTCCATGCATTATATTATGTATTATATACTAAATATGCCATAAATTGCCAAATTTCCTCACATTATACTTTAATTTATAATTCAGCCAACCTTGGTTTTCTCATTCCCAAGTTGTTTTCTCCACTAATTCACATTCATATCATCTTAATTCATCATTCTATCATGTTATCTTAATTTATTTCACATTTCTACTCAAGTTCATATAGTTATATAATGTAAACTTTAGGCTAAATTCAAAGAAATAAATGAAATTAGGTGTAGTTTGTATCCACTAACTTAAGATGGCTTGGAATTCACCTATTTTTTCTTTTCCTCTTTTTCTTTTTCCTTGCTTTTCTCTTTTATTTAAAGTTCCTCTTTAAGCTAAAATTAGGAAGGAGAAATTAATGAGTTTATACTATGAATTTTGGCATACAAAATCTACTAAACTATACTAACTATGCTCTACAAGCCTATAACAAAATCCCCAATTAATGCTAACAAAAACTCAAAAAGTTACCTAATTAGGTTAACTTTATCTTACCAAAAATTCTCTACTTCCAAGCCTTCTCTTTCTCTAATTCAATTTTTAAGATGTAAAGGATGTTTTATAGTGTGTATGGATGAAATTAAGGCTTGAGATTTGGTAGGAAATAGAAATAGCATAAAGAAAAATGGGTAGAAACCCAAAAGAGAAATAGGTTTGAATTTCTCAAGAGAAGGGGAGAAAGATGGTAGATTTTTGGGTAGAATTATAAATGATGCCAAAACCCTTTAGGCTGCCCTTAATTCCACCAAATCTAGGCCCAAGATTCCTCCATTTACTATTTGATCTAATGGCTTATTTTTAAGCCACTTGTCATGGTTTCATTGCTCTTTACACCTCTTTATACTATGATGATGCATGTAGATGATTATGGCTCATTTCTTAATGACATTTATTCCCTTAGATAAATTAAATATGGTAATGAAGCCCATTAATTAATTTAACCTTTGTTTTTGCTTTTTTTGTAAATTGATTTTCCCTTAATCATAATTCTCTAAAATTTTTCCCCGCATACATTAACATATTCAAAAAGGTGTATGTAAAATTTTAGATTATTTTGACATCATTTCAATATACTTTCGACTCTTGAGCCAATTTCAGCCAGTCTGAAATTTTAAAACTATCGAAAAAAATTATTTTCCATTTCTAATAGATCATTTATGCTATTTCTAATGGGTTATATGTGGTTGGAATAATTTTTGGAGGTTTATAGAATATTTCTGAGTTCAGTCATACTTTCGATCATCCCTTTTTACGTTACTGAGCAAATTCTTCGCAACCTATTTTGAATCCTATAAGAACTCAATTTCTCACATCACTAGAATCCATTTAACTCATATTATCCCACCTAATGGCTAGTTACCATTTCCTATAGTTCACTCACCCTCAGATTTCTCTAGGATGAGCATGTTTAACACTCAAACATCTCTAAATTTTTCTATACTATACTACTGTAATCGCACTGATAACTATCCTAGGGTTACTATTCATGGTCTAAAATGTACCATGTATGTCAAATGAAATTTTAGGGTGTTACAATGTACATCAGTCTACCTAAGAAAATAACAATTGTAGATTTTTAACTTGCATGCCTCTAACACCTCAACAAAAGTTTTTTTCTGAGCAATTGACCTTTAACACTATGTTTCTTCATACATTTAATTATCAAATCAACTTGAAAACATTTAATTAAAACTCTAAATTCCATGTTATTCATAAAACAAAGTATCATATCCTTATTGTTAAAATGTCAATTGTTATTGTATCTTAAATTAGCTTCTTTATCTCGTTGATTCTTAGGATTAAACTTGAACCTATCCAAGAGAAAATAGTCATGTAAAACTAGTTTTCCTTTCAATTAGAATTACACATATTAGAGTTCTAAAGCTCTATTTTTGAGCAATCTATAACGTTAATCAAATAGACCTTAGAATGAACACATGCAAAATTTAATGGTCTAGTTTCCTTATCCTCTCTATATTATCATCTTAATCTTCAAAGAATCAAGCACATACAAAAATAGAATTAATCATAGTTCCCATACCTTTATTGGAATCCAAGAATTTCTTTTTCAATCCTTTATGATCTTTTTCCCTTAGCTCTTATTAGCTTCACCTTCTATAGAGGATAATTTCATGCATGAATACCTAGCTATACTCTCCATTACAATCCATTAATTAAGCAAAGAAGTAGATGACAAAGAAGAAGATAAGGGTGAAGAGCCCATTACCTTAAAAAACCTAACTTCAAAACCCTATCTTCATCTCTTTCCTAGTAGAATTTAGAGAGAAAATAAAGAGAGAATGCATAGTTTTTAGAGAGAGAGAGTGAGTGAATATTTGCCTTTTCTCCTTTGGGTGGCCGACCAAGACATCTTAAATATCTTCACTACTCTTCTTCTCTCTCTCATGAAAAATCTAGAGACTAAGTGGGAAAGGAAAATTCACAATTAACTCCCTCTAATTGTTCTATTTTAAATTTTTCCCTTAACTTCCCTTATAATTTCAACTGCACTCTTAATTACTATTATGTTGTAATTGCACACATGTATAACATAATATAAAATTATTAATTTACTCCTTTAGACCCTAACTTGAAATTCAACAATTAATCTAACATTATTAACTATAAATTACCGTTTTAATCATCTAAAATCTCATAGGGCCTATGTTGGCACCTCATAAATGGCCTTTAACCCATTTTTTAGAGGACTAACTAGACTTTTTTCTTCTTTGAGAACATGAGCAATGGTGAGTTCTCTTTTGAATTGTAGAAGGCCTTGCTTTGTTCATTCTGACTCTAATAGTTGAGTTCCTGAAATAACATTTAATGGTTAAGGCTACATCTTGATTAGTTGTGTTATGCCTGTCCCTAGATTTTAAGGAGAGAGGAGCAGTCTTTGAAACTTCACTTGTCATCTCGTTTCATTGTTCATATTGACCATGCAAGTTTCTATACAAGTTCTTCATAATGCTTCACTTTGGATAATGAATCAAGGTGTCAACCTATAGATTATTCTCTAATTCTATTTTAAGGCATCCTGAAGAAATTTTGACACTTTCGAGTGATAGAGCTATCATTTCCCATTAGTTTCCTCGATGATCATAACATGAAATTTTCATCTTATCTCTTCTACCCTCTAGTCTAAGTCTTTAAATTTGTTGTTTAAATGATTTACAATTCAGACAAGCTTGGGCAGCCTGTCTCACATTGTCTCTGTTGGGTTTCATTATGTCACTTCAAGCCCAAGCACAAACTTTTCCTATTTTTCATTTTTTCTCATTTTTTATTCTCTCAACCCATCTAACTTCAAGAGTGATTTGAATGCAAACAAGATGTTATTGTTTTTCTTAAGATTAAATGGAGTAGTGTTTATTGAATTAATGTCTTATATGATTGAACCATAATTATTGCCATGCATGATGTAATAAAATAGAACATAGCATGCATACGAAAAACTCATATTATTAACATAGCTAAAGAAACATATGAACATTCCACATTAGAAAAAGTGGCCTATGTTGCATCTTTTCCTACTACAAGTGTAGGCAGCAAAAAGTTTTTCATCATCTCAAGCTTTTCCTTCACTGGATAGTGCCTCCAAGATTAGTGGTGATATTTACATCTTATAGCTCTCTCAACTACTTGTCATTGGAATTGAGTAGGTGACAACTTGGTATCTACATGCTATTTACATCTCGAAGTATATGCCATTTGGGTGAGCTTGAGTTAAACACAAACATGTGGTCACACAACATTACTACTTCTCCTCATCTTACTTTCTCTCTCTAGGTCTATTATCTATTGGGTCTCAATTATGTCCTAAATACAGGCCCTCAGAGGCCAATATTAATCATTTTTGTGTCTTATATGCTGATTATAGCTACAATACAACTCAACCCTATGCCTAAGCTTTCCCAGATTTATAGCTGCCATTAGTAGCAAAGGTTGCAATTTCCCTTTATCAACAAAATAGGTGAGACACCAAGATAATGACATGCCCAGGTTCGAATAATGCCCCTAGTTTTTTCCTATTGTAGTTTTATTGCACTGGTTGTCATTATTGCTTCCATTGTTACCATGGTGGCCATACCTTAGGTTCTTATACTCTAGCCAATTGCCATGATTTCCACTTCCTAAATTGGGAGACTGCATCCTTTCTACTAGGTAGCCTCCTCGTGCTTCCATAAATTTATACCTAAAGGCCTCACAACCATTCATTAGTTCTTTGTCTAGCCTATAACACCAATCCATTGGGGATATCACAACATCTAGTATCAAAGGCTGAGTACCCATAATCGAAGGTAGATCAGCAATAAGTCCAATAATGGCTTTCCTTTCAAGATCACCAATCCTTTTATCTAGTGCAGCTATAAGTTTTGTTACTGATGCTATGATTTTACTTTTAAGGTCCTGAAATCTTTTATCTAGATTGTAAAGGTCAAAAATACTAGTTTTCTATAAAGGATCTGCTATTGCTATCTCTACTATGTATTTTGCTAATTGCTCAATGGCCCTATCTGAGTTTGGATCTAACCTTGAACCTAATTCTTGCTGGACACTAACTATTCTAAAAAATTACTGATAGAGTAGTTACCTGATCCTTTAAATCGCCTAGGTGAGCACTCTAAGATGGCTGCAAAATCAATGGGTTAGAATGATGAATGGTCAAGAATTTATACCAAAATTATATAAGTAAAATAAAATACACATGTAAAATAGGATGTACAAACTTTATTATTTTCTTACATTTTATTTTCAGGATGTGTTTACATGATGCATATGTATGTGGAAAACATGTATGGCATACAATAGAGAAGTAACAATGATGTTTAACATTGCATGACAAGCATTGCATATGCACACAACATATGTATAATAAAGGTGTGTGTATAAAAAATGGCATGACATAAAACAAATGTGCATAACACATGATGCATACAGATATGACATGATTCAAGCATGATAGTTTATGTACAAAACGTATGACATGTTATATGAATGTATGTGACATACGACATACATGTACATAACATATGAATTCACGTGACATACAACATACATGTACATAACTTACACAATGACAATGCATGAATGTGATGTGACACAAGATGCATAAAAAGTGGTATGATGACGCATGTTAATGAATTACTTGGTATGGTAGAAAATCACATACACAAAAGTGCAAGATATATGCAAAAATATTTATAACATAGGACACAAGCGATATATGAATGAGAACATACAATGATTGGCATATGTATATGATGTATGTCATATTATAAACATGCAAGTATATGATGAATAGGATATATACACAATTATGACATGGCATGGAAATATGACATATGACATGTATGTCTATGGTGTAGGTTGCATATGGCACATGGTATAACAATTTACATGTTCACAACATACCTCATGTATAATGCTATGTAGTATAATCTTATGCATACATACAGCATGACCAAAAAGGAAATATAGCATGGTGAAATGTATATAACATGACATGCAATTTAACATGGGATGTACATGGCGCTTATTTTTTATAAATGATCCAACATGAGGTAAATGTGATGTCTACGTGCATATGTGTATGGTAGCATGTATAAGATACAACTCAATGACTCATATGTACATGTTATGACATACATTGATATATTCATGCTATGATACATGTCAATTGTGCACATATGATGATGGATGCTTACATGCATATGCTACAATGTATGTTAATACACACTCATGATGGTAAATGTATATCGCTACAATGTATATTAATATATACATGCAATGATAGGTGTAATGCCAATGTGATGGTAGATGTGTACATGCACACATTATAATGCATGATGGATATTTAAGTGTACATGCAATTGATAATTGTGAATTATAGTTATGTTGTTAGTGTTTTTTCGGAGATTTAATTGTTAATTTGGTTAATTTGGTGTTTAATTTTATTAATTGTGATTTATGTGGACTTAATTGTAATTTGGTATTTTTAGGGGCTAAATTGAAGAAAAGAGGAAGTTAATTGAAGAAAGGAAGAAAATTACAGCAATTATGTAATTTTAAAGTTAAGTTTCACGTGGAGTATAGAAGCAAAGTACTCTCCCAGGTCTTTAAGTACTCTATAGAGTGCACTATAAAACAAATGGATTTTACCGATGGACACACATTTTGTAGGTAAAAGTAAGATATTATTGATGGATTATCGACCAAATGTACAATGTGTAGGTAAAAAATATGAATTTGATAAACAATGACATTTTTACTGATAGAAATGATAATTCATTGGTATTATTGGTGAAAAATGTTGGCACCAATTGTTAGCGACCAGTTTACCGATGGTTACATTCGTAGATAACTAATTTTATCATTTAATTGATGTAGCGACGGAATTCCCATCGGTAATACAAGCATCTTTGGAGATTTACCGATGGATTTTGCGATGAAATTATATTTCATTTGTAAGTAAATGCAGGAAATTTTTAAGGCTAAGAATTATAGTTTTTGCTACGGTTTCTTGTCATCGATAAGCCATCAGTAATGTTTTAATAAAATGTTTTATATTTAATATCAATAAAATATTTAATAAAACATTTTAGGGCTAAAAATCCCCTAATGTCTGTGATTCCATTTTCTAAATAGCCCTAATCTCGAAATTTTCCTCTCAGCCACTCCAACAACCATCCTTGCCATCTCGATGGCAAGGTTACCCCCACCGATCATTCACTGTCGCTGCCTTTTCAACTTAGTTATCTTGCAATCTCCCTTCTTTGCTCTTTTTCTGTGTCTATCCCTCTCTCTCCCTTAAATCTCTCTTTCTTTCTTAGCTTAGTTTCTACTCTTCATTTGTGTTCTTCTTTTGTTGACCTTTAAATCTTTGAACCTCTCTTCATTTGTGTTCTTCATTTCTTTAACCTCAGATCTTCGAACCTTTCCTCATTTATATTCTTGATTTCTTCAACTTCAGATCCTCAAACCTCTAACCATTTGAAGATTTGTGTTTCTATCCAAGATTTAGGTTTGTGAAATCAATAAGGCTTCAAAAACTGCACGAGGTGAGTTTCTTTTCTCTTCAGTTCATGTAATGGTACTATAAAATTACACATTAAACAAAATTTTTGTTAGGTTACTGTAACATCAATCTATGGATATTCCATGTTTAATAAATTATTAAACTTTCTGGAATAAGCTCACCTTTCATGTTGTTTGTTGCACTCAAAGCAGCAGAAATTTGCTTGATGTAGAGATTGATTTTAATTTATTTATAGATGAAGGATATTGATTGGAATGATAAACCACTAAACTTGCTACTAAAGATCACCCATTTCATCCACCAAAAAAGATGAGCCTAACTAAGTTCCTGAGCTTTTACCATGCTCAAATGGCTTGTGGTTATACCATTGTATTGTTTGAAAGATATTACATTTTTCTTAGTTTATTCTTCACTCGCGCAAGTATTAGGATTTTGTTGGATTGCGGTTATTCTTGGTTTTATTCATATGGGTTTTGGAATTAGGCTTGGAATGCTTTTAGTTTTATGTTAGATCCAAGCTATTTGTTATGTTTTTATAACTTCTACCATATGGTCTGTCAAGAGAAATTGGAATATCTTTGCTGGGTTTATAAAAAATTTAGTAAATTTGTATGTTTGGCATGAATTTCAAGTATTTGTCATGTTTGTTTTGAGCTATTTTTTATTGTAAGTATTCAAATCTATTTAAATATTCTATTAACATATAACAGTTAACTACAATTATAATATAATAAAATTAGTAAGAAATTTTAAGTTAATTTAATATAATAGACAATACCCACTATAAATATATATAGTAATTATAGAAATAAGTTAAGTTTGATCAATTACATAAATTAATTTTTTTCTTTAAAACATGTACAAGATTGAATCCAAAATTGTAGTTGATGTGTAGAGCTTGGTTTCAAATTTTCCTTATTGCTGGTGTCCTAGTTTTCAATTGAGTATATGATTAAGAGTAAAGGTCCAGTTGAGTTATTGTCCAAAGATTTTACTTCGGCTTTTAACATAAATCTTCTTGATTTTCTTCCAGAAAATGGCAAAATCTTTTGAAGTCACTGAGTTGCCAGGTAAGACGTGCTGACCGTTTTGGATATAGGGTCATCTAATTCCTTCTTTTGGCATAATTCCTGATAAATTATTTGATTTGATCTAATGTCTTATTTCATATGTTTCATAGTTAGGTCAGCCAAGTTTATTTCTCGCAAGCAGTGGGTTGTTGCTGGAGCTGATGACATGTTTATTTGTGTCTACAACTACAAGAAAATGGATAAGGTTAAAGTGTTTAAGGTGCATATGGATTACATTAAATGTACAGCTATCCATCCCACCTTCCCATATGTGTCATCATCATCTGATGATATGCTCACAAAACTTGTTAGGTTTGTACTCAAATATTTAAAGGACATTCACATTATGTGATGTAAGTGACTTTTAATCCAAAAGACACAAATACTTTTACGAGTGCATCCATTGATCGCACTATAAAGGTATAATGGCCCTCTTCTACTTTGGTAGTCAAGTATATTCTCATTATCTTAAAAACCATTGTTTATGTTTTTCGTGTGAATTTAAAGGTTATGATATTTTTGTTTTAAAATGCCAGTTTGATTTTTATTGTTGTGTTAGTTTATTAATGGCTTTGTATAGACCAATGTAACATATCCTTGAATCAAGTTATCTATACGGCTGTTATTTTGCTTGGATATATGGTATAGGTTATATGAAATTGCTGCACCATCCTATACATATAATAATTTTACCTTGTCAATTTCTGACTTATGCTCATAATTGATAGTTGTACTTGACTAGGTGTGATATGACCTATATAACTGTATATTATATCTTCTTTTTTAACTCTATTAGGAAAATCTCTGTTCACAGAATAGAGACTATTAGTAGAAAACTTAATGTTTCTATCAACTAATCGACTGTAGTGGCATGCTTGAGTGCAAACTTGGTCTAAATGATAGAGTATTATTTGAGGCATAAGATCGTGCAACAAAGGGGAAGGCCATTGATTTAGAGGAAATCAAATTTCACCAGTATATAGCCTAGCACTCAGGTCTACTTGAATTCTTATGTCATTTTTAAGTTGCCAGTGTAAATGCTAATTTATTTGATCAAGGTTGCCTATTTCATTTTTATTCCATGTACTTGTATTTAAAGCTATTTTTTTGTTTTAGATGTGTGCATTTGGCTTGATTTGAGAATGATCGAACAATATCCCTCATACCACCTTATGGGTCAATCTATAATGTTTAATATATAGAAGCATAAACTAAACTAAATATGATGGGCTTTCATAGATTGATCATACAAAGTACAAAAGCATCACATCTGGTTTTGCAGTTTTGCTAAAGGAGCAAGGAGTCAAATAATTCTTCAGGGATTGGGTACCTACCCTCTTTGGTTGTAGTGCACAGGATGCCTGCAAATTTGGATTTTTTGAGTTCTTCAAGAAGTACTACTCTGACCTTGCAGGGGTAGAGTATGCTGCCAAGTACAAAACCTTAATTTACCTTACTGGTTTTGCATTTGCTGAAGTGATTGTAGATGTTACTTTTTGCCCTTTTGAGGCAGTAAAGGTTCAAGTTCAAACTAAGCCTGGTTTTGCTTGAGCCTTGTCAGATGGACTTCCTAAATTTGTCCAATATGAAGGAGCTCTTGGATGTGATTATGAAAATTTTCAAAAGATTTATTCCACAAGTCTTTAAAGTTGCATGTCTTAAAAAACCTATGAATTTTTTCAGGTTGTATAAAGGTATTGTTCCTCTGTGGGGGACATCAAATTCCATGCAAGTTACCAATTTTACTTATTCCTTTTTATATAAAATAAATTTGATAATTGTTTTGTGTTTAAATATATGTATTAAACCAATGTCCATGTCTTCAAATTCAAAAATATCATGTTATTAATTTCATAGTTTTCTCTATTGTGAATAACTTTTAAGCAATGGTGAGGCAACCAAACTGGAGCAACTTTGCAATGATCTTAGTTATCTAGGAGGAAAAACTTTGTTAGACAATTATAAGATTAAGTCTTTAGTTTAATGACAAGAGTAACATTGTTTGAGAATTGAGATTGGAACAGGACTTTTATTAGAAAATTGGATTAGAGTAGGAATATTATTAGTTATAAAAATTACAAGTTAAATTTAATTTGTATATAGCTAAACATTTAAAATTTGTAATAGATATTATGTTTGCCTTATATGTAGCTAAATACTTAATTGTTAATATTTGTAAGAGAAAATAATGAATTTTTTATATAATTTAAAAGAATATAGTCATATGAAATTTTTTTTAAATTGAGACTTATTGATTTGATTGTGTTATTCGGAGAGATGGTGTTTATATCTAATAAGTGAGCAATTCAGCACAAGTTAATTTATTGCTCCCTGTTTCTAGTTCTCCCTTGCACTTCAGGCTGAGGTGCACGATTTTTTTTAAATATTGACTTCCTAGCATACTATTCAGAGAACAATGCATTAATTTGATTTTTCAATGTTTTTGGGTTATTTGGCCTTTGGAAATGGTAATTAGTCAATTAGCAGTTTGTTGTTCTTAAATTATCATTGATTGGTACATGAGATGGTTTACAAATAATTTGTTGTTGGATGTAATATGTGTGTAAGTAGTTAATTTTGTTGTGGTTTGCCTTTCTCTACCATGGTAGTAGTTGTGGTTGTTGGCCATTTCTAAGATGAAAATTTTTGTTTTAGATGCAATAATTAAATTTACATCTTTTGAGATCATTGTTGAGATCTATAAGCACACTATTTCCACACCAAAGAATGAGTACAGTAAATCTCTACAACTTGGAATTAGTTTTACTTATGGTAATATTGTTGGCCTTTTTTTATATTATTGTATCACACTTTGCTGATAATCTTGTCTCTTTTTGCCGCTGAAGCTTTGCTTGCTAGATATGGGAAATCCATTAAGGGTTTGACATTTGTTATTCACGTAACTATGAAACAAATTTGAAAATTCTTTATTTTTAAGTTTTATATGTTTGACATATATAAATCCATAATTTGCATGTTATGATTTTGTAATTGTGAATAATTTAGGAGAAGGGTCCTTTGTTGTTTAGTCTGGTGTGTTTATTCCAAAGAGTGTGGTTGAAGAAACAAAATAGAGGAGGAGGAACTTGATATTGATTATAAGATATTCATTTTGAATTTCTTTTTCCAATAAAATAATAATAGAAAGTAGATTTTATTTCGAATTTCTTCAAATGCTCTGCACTAATATATTTTGGAGTCAAAAGTGAATTTCTTGTTTTTAAAAGAAATTGAATTCTAGTTTGCAGGCGAACATCACTTGTACACCTTATGTATAGCTCTAGCTCTCCTATTAGTTTGAATCTCAATACTTATTTCCATGTTATTCTATAGATGAGAATTTATTAGACATTCATTTTCTCTTATATATATCAGAGTTTGAATACAATGAAATCACTAATTAAAAAAATCGTTCATTGTTAAACTTTTACCCTTTTGTGGACTTTATTCTATCACCACAGTTAAACAATGCTTAATAACTGTAAATTCCAAAATCATTTTCTATAGAGACTGCACAATTTTATACTGATTTATACATGTGAAGGGTGTCTCCACTGCATCTAATATATATTTCAGTGGAGACTACAAAATATTAACTGTTTATTCAAATATATATTTTAGAAATGATAGTTCTGCAACTTCCACTGCATTTAAACTAGGGTACACTTCTTTTTCTCGATATTATCAGTTTTAATTTTATCTAATCATATAATTAAATATGTATTCAATGTTTACATGTCTCTTTGACAATAAAGCAAAGGAAGAAAAGAAAAATAGATTATTTAATCTTGTTATAACAGGAAAACCCAAACCCTAAACCCTGCACTTTACTATTTATTTTATAATCAACCCAACAAGTTCTTATTTATTGTGATCTTCTAATTCTTGTCATGTAGTATCTAATTCTACCAAAGTATGAGAATAGTACATTTTAGTTTTGAGTTTAGTTTCATGTTTATGTTGTTGGCTAATCTTTCCTAATTATGTTTCTTGGCTGTACAGTTTGCATTTAAAGCACACCTTTAAGTAGTTAAATTCACATTTATGATCACTAAAGTACTTGAGTTTAGTAGACTCCATTACATAATTCTTGCTTGAGATAACCCATGAGATCCTTGATGAACTATGTATCGACAAGTAGCTAGCATATAAAGGGTAGCACATAATAGGATTGTTTTTTTAACCCTTCATAAATAGGTCAACTTGTTTGTTTGCAACAAAAAAAAGCTTATTTGAGATCTAGCAAAATTCATCATCAATGTATAATTGAACAATTAATAAATGAAAAATACATATCAAAGTGAACTAATGGATTTTTCTTTAAAATATTATTTTTTTAATTTTCTTGTCTTTTGTGATTAAATTATTCATTTATTTCAATTGATTCACATTAATTTATATTTTAATCCACCTTTCACCAATAATTTTGTTGCAAAGTAAAATTAGATAATTTTAGTTATAGTCATGCTTATTTGAGTTTGTTGATTGTAATATGCAACTTGAGCGAAGAATGAATGAGGTTGATGTTGGTTTGTCATTGCAGGTTCCCTTTTCTGTCATTCTCACATTGTTACTACTTTTCTTTAGTCATGATCTTTTTATTTATTTATTTATTTTGTGAAGTTTCCTATTTACATTATCTATAACTTGTGTATGGCTGCTATTACTGATCTTCTTTGATTGAATCCCAATTTGATTAGAAAAGGAAACATTGCAATTAAAATTTCAACTAGTTGACACAATCTATTCAATTAGTCCATTTCTGGCAAGAACTTGTTTTAAAATTGAATTTGTTTTAGGAAATTGATAGTTGGAATGTATAATTTCTGTAGACTTAAATGAAGCCATCTATTTATCTATTCATCCTTTTTGGATTTTTTTTGTATGTATCTTGAAATATTTTGCAACATCACTTTAGGATGAAAGATGGGGTTGTGCGTGTTTATGCCAATGAAATAGGTAAGTAGTTAGAGAAATTGTATAATTCCTAATAAGTTATCATTGTTCATAACCTTATTCTCCGAAGACAAAGCCATATATTTCATCCTGAGTCCATCATGGAAATCACTCAATTTAATTCAGCCATCAATCATATTGTGAAACCATTGGATTAATATTCAGCATTAGCCAATTCTTTTCTTTACTCGTATAAAAAGAATTAAACAAAGTTAAGTGTCTTTATGAATTTTCTTCCTTAAATAAAATTACTGTCAATTATGTACTACATAATTGCTCCAGTCATTTATACTTTTAACTTAATATTTGATTCAAATTTCAGGTATCATAAGAGCTAAGGATGCTAGGACATGTATTGGACACTTCATAGTAGTTGGAAAATCTATCTAATTTGCAAAATAGATGAGTGAAGATCTGGGCTTATTACCATCATTGATGTTCCTGTAGAGTTCAAAAAATTTAAGAGGTGTGTGATAATTGTATTCTATAATTATTGAATTTTAAAAGAATAAATTAAAGTCAAGTTTATATAAATGCAATATCCAAATTACATATAACTTAAGGGTTACTAAACCTCTTCTGCAGTGTTTTGTTTGGAATGTTAGTGTTAATAGTTCTTGCATATGTTTTCCATTTCATTTAAAAGTTTCTTACTATGCTTGCATTTGTTTGCAATTTGATATCTTGTCTTCTCTTTACCTAACTTTAATAGTTTAAGGATTTCCAATTGAAAAGGAATGACTTTTTAGATGAGATGTAGGAATTTTAGTTTCATTACTTAATACAGAAAGTGAACACAAAAAGTTCTATTTTCCATGTAGCTATGTAGTTTTTTTAGTTCTATTACCCATAAGTTTGATTTTGTGTCTGATATACAATTGGAAAACATAAGGATATTTTGTAACTTTTTTTTTAGTTTATGAAATGACAATATTTATTATATTTTTTTATGTATATATATTTGAATGATATGTGTTGGTAATATGTAAATAATATTTGATTAATTATGTTACCGATGAAAAATCTATCACTAATATTTTAATAAATTTACAATTAATATTAAATATTTTTATGGACAAATTACCAATGAACAAAATCTGTCGCTTTTTATACTAAAATAAATTAAAATTTTATTCATTAAATTTACCGATGATTTACCAATGCAATATTATGTCGGTAGAGATCAACACAACAAAACATCTTATAGATTTTTATTCAAACTACTGATGGAATTTTTTTAATAAATCCATTGGTAATATTACTGATGGAATTTTCCGTTAGTGAATTGGTACCTATGCACGTTTTAGGGACAAATTCATTACGTTGGTAAAATAAGAAAAAATATCAGTAAGGTCATTTTCCATCGGTAAAATGCTAAATTCTCATAAGAAATAAAAACACTATCCCGAGTGTTTCAAGTACTCACCTGAGTGAAGATATTCTAAACTCGATAAAACTCTTCAATATGGTTTAGGAAGTTACAAGGCATCATACTTCTTCTTTTGATGATATAAAAGCACACTTAAACATCGGAATGAGGAGGCTAGTTAGAATTTTGAATTTTTCACTGAAGTTCTTAACCTAGTTTTTGAAGACACAAAAATAGAGGATTGGAGGCTGAAGCTTGGTGTTCTGAGAAGAGATCGAGAGACACTTTTTAGCTCTATGTGTTTGTATCTTTATTTCAAATTTTCTTGTCATTAAGATAATGAGTGAATCGTTTTCTTTACTTTTGCTAAGGGAACTTGAATCCTCATACTTCTATTTGTAATTACTTTAATTCGAGCTTTAATTTAATACAAGTGTATTATTTCTTAATTCTTGAGCAAATTATTATCTTGAGTTATGATTGAGTTGATTCTTAATATATTGAATAAATGGTTAATAATCACTTTCAAGTATGACTTATGATATGTATGTTCTTAGTTTATTCATTTGTATTGATGCATGATTATGTTATGAAAAATTGAGATAATTCTATGTTGGTAAAGAGTAAGGCTTAGAAAGTTGAATTAAGAATAGGCTGAAGTTGGATCTCTTGAAAAAGGGTTTAATGGATGTTTAGGAGTTAATAAATCGGATTTTTATGCTAAGTATTATATTGTTCCTAATAAGAGAATTTTTGTTTAGAATGATCTTAAGAATAAGATACTTAAAATTACACTAGTTTTCCACAAACACTTATGTTATCTTTAATTGAGTTATTGCAATAAAAATTGAGGTGGATAGTCCTTTAGCAGAAGTACCTTATATTATTGAATTTTACCATCTTTTCATATCTTACTTTGTTTAATTTTAAGTTTATTTGCTTAAGTCTATAATTAATTATTTTGGATCATTACTCTAGTTATTTAAGTTTTTATTTTGATTTAGTTAGTTTACATCATTCTAAAACTTGGAAATTCTTTGCACACAATTGTAAGGACCCAAAATAGGCCCTAGTAGAATTCAAGGGAAATTACATTTTATTAAAGTCTATTGAGTATTATTGGATGAATTATTAAGAGTTAAGAGATCGATTGGAGCAAAAATGTTATTAAGTTATAATTAATTATGTGATAAATGTGTAAATTATATGATATGAATTTTATAAGGTCATAATTAATTTATTTATATTGGTTTAATAATATTCAAGGGTGAAATTCGAGTATAAAGTATTAATTTGGGGTAAATTTGTAATTATGGCATTTTAGGGGCAAATGTGAATAAAATAATAATTGAATGGTTGATTTAAGAGAAAGATTTAATAGAGGGGTCAATTTCAAGCATGTAAAAATGTGAAGGTTAAATGTTGGACATGCAAAAAGTTAAAGGACTAAGAAGAAAATTATACGTGTCACTATATATATGTTATTTTGAGTGAAGAGGGCTGGATTTTCCATGAGAATTTTAGAATTTGGTTTCTCTCTTCCTCATTTTCTTTGATCTCTTAAAGTCTAGCTAAGTGTTCTTTAAGAGGAATTCATGCATGTTGCTTAATCAAGAATATTAGTGAATCAAAATGAGGGAAGAATAAGAAGAAGGAAAGGGCAAAGGAATTTTGATCTAGTAAGAAGAGTAGATGTTTGATAGAGGTATGGGATTTGAACTTTGAAATTAATTTGCATATATGTGATATTTTTCAACTATAAGGTATGGGAATTATTTTAATCTTGTATGTGTTTATAGTGATGAGGTAGATATTGAGAATGGCAGGTCATGCATGTGTAGATCATCACATGATTTTTTATGTAAAGGAATTAAAATGTTATGCAGTGATATCCAGAAAATTTGAATTGACCTTCAGTGACCATTTTGATCATAAGTTGAGTTTTTAAACTCCAAATTTGATGATTCTAGTTGGGATAGAACCGGAACATCTATTCCTACAAATATTAAAGAAATACCAATAATGATATTTTGCCTATAAGGCCCTCAAAAATGTCCAAAACCGTAGCCCTTTTTCAGTTGATGGGTCATTAAAGCAGTCCTAAGTGATTTGTCAATAACTTGAGTTAAAGAGATGATATTAATATTATTTTAAATATTATAGAAAATAGAAACATAGGGGAATAAGTTTTATTCAGATCACTTGACCTAAAAATGATGTTTTATATTTTTAATTATGGTAACAAAATGAAATTTGAAATCTGCCACTGTACAAAATGTTTGTCATGGCTCTCTTGTTTCACATAAAATTTACTATAATGTCTCAAAATGATAGTAAAGCTTATTTATACCTTCTTGAATTTTTTATAGCATCTTTGTTATATAAATGAACATAAGAGAGAGATAAGTACATGGAGTATGTGATGATATCATATTGTAAAGCAATAGGTATGATTAAATGATGAAGCATGTTTATAGGAATGACAAGATCAGGTATGTCAATAATATTTATTTATTTAAGAGAAAGCATGTGTATGATTAATATCATATAAGCATGTGTATTTCTTATTTGAGATAACATAAGTATTTGGGAATGTATAGACATGAATAAAAAAAATGATCATGCATGAATGAGATCAAATCTTGACATATGAGTGACATGTATAGGAATAGCTCTTGTGAACCTAGTTCATAAGCTTAGTGATGAAAAGTGCAAGCATAATAAATGTGCTTACTTATATATTTTTAATAGTTAAGAGTGTATATATACATAATACATGAAGTTTATGCATAGTAAAGTGAATAAATGTGCATTTAGTATTAATATTATTCCGAAAAGAAAATACATAAAGCATTGTGAACTAATGGTTGTAGTTTTAGCATAATTTGAGTCAGAAAACTTAAATTGAGATCATTCTAATTTTTAAGGTTACATGACATATATGCCTACAGAACTCTAGAAGGAACCTAGCATTGAAATTTCCTTTAAGACATCCAAATAGTTAATTGAATTTTCTATAAGTTGTTAATTTCGGTTCTGGAATAGGTTGAAGTAAAAATGATGTATCTTTGTGTATATTGCTCAGAATGCTATGAGGTCAAATCCTATGCAAAATAGACCTATAAATGAACATTTTTTTTATGAAGGAAGCTTTGTTTAATTATGTTTTCATGAAGTTTTAATGTTAGCTTGAAATTCGTGAAAACTGGTTGCACTATTAAGGAACATATTATGGTATTTTGGACATAAATCTTAGTAGATGAGTCAAAATGCTATGCTATAAAATTTTGGGTAAACTAGACATCTAGGATCAGGACTTTTTTGAGGGAAATCTAGGCTAATTCATTCTCCATTTTATTCTAAAACTTTACAAATGGTTATAATAACTGTTTTTGAATTTATAAATAGCCAATGGTGTTTCTTGAATTATAGATGTGATATTGTGACGAATTTTGATGTTTTAAAAACTAGACATATAGGGGAACAAAATTGTAGAAGGCCACATGGCCAAAAAATAACATTTGCTAAACAAAAAAGGGCACCTAAGTTAGATCCAGAATGCTACCCCTATGCATATTTGTGTAGGAAGAATTTTAATTTATTTTCTATATTTGGTTTAAATATAGTTATGTTAAATATGTGTATATATGATTACACATTGAATCATAAATAGAATGTAATATGATTGAAAATAAATATATGTATAATCATATAAGTTCAAACTTATGTACATGGTTTATTACATGAAATTATGCTTACATGTATATACTTATATGTTGTGCTTATATGCTACTATGCAAATAGTATATGAAGATAGTGACATATGTTCATTCACAACTAATTGTATTGCGCTGATTATACTCGTATTCATGAGTATAATATAAGATATTCCTTATAATCTTATATGAACATATATTTACATATATGTGCGTATTGAATATTTATAGTTATTTGTATAACTATAAGTGATTGTATATATAAAGTCATACATGTATGTACGCATATAGGTTAACCTGTTGTGAACATGATCATACATTTCATTGATTAAAGAAACCCAATAGAGCATGATGTTATGTATCATCATATTACATATGTGAAATAGCTACTTGATTTGAAGGGATTACAAGTACAAAATAGTACTACTTAATTGTGCTCAAGATAACATGTTTATAGAAAATTTATATGTTTATATATCTATGACACCATGCTCATATATATACATGAATATATATGTATGAACATCAATATGTATATGATGAGAAAAGAGCAAAGTACATAATAGCAATACCCAATAGTGCATATGATCACATGTTTACAGAAAGTTACATGTGAGCATGTATATGATTACCTTGTACATAGTTATATAATAATATACATGTGCATACATGTATATGAATGAATAAAGAAAAGATAAAGTAAAGAGATTATACTGTCTGCGTTGAGTCTAGAAAATGGATAGATAGGCATGCCTATAAGGGTACCTTGCAGCAACTTTTGAACATTTTTGGCCTATTTAGGTCCATTTGAAATTAAAAGTTACAGTGACCCTGTTTGGGTTTAAAAGTTACAGTTGATTTGAACAACCCCATTTGGCTGGTAGCCGACCCCGTTTGGGTTCGCTTGACCGGTCCATGTTATTTGTTTGACCCCGTTTTGGTCCATGTTGTTTGTTTGACCCTGTTTGGGTCCGCTTTACCGATTTATCATACAGTTTTGTCCCTACAAGGGATCACCATTTAATACCTCCGAGTATCTTATTTGTACCTTCGGGTGCCACCGTTATAATCAACAGTTTTATACCTTGGGGTGCTACTGTATAACTTGTTATCCACCTCTTTAGAATAGTGCAGGTTTAAGTACAAAGGTTAAGAAAAGTTTATTGATGAATTTAAAGTTTCATAAAGCATGAAAGTTCTTAATTAACTTCATACTATTTCATGTGTAGAATTCATTTTATTATGATTAAAATGTGTATCTACAAGAAGACCACACAGTAAAAATATGTAAACAATATTATTAGTATCAAAAATATATACTATTTTGTTAAATAATGAACTTGCATTGTATTAATGCTTTGTTTACAATTTATGTTTTAAGAAGAAACTTATATTAGGGTAAAGGGTAATATATTATTAAATGAATGTAATAATTGTCATAATTGCATAAGCATAATCCATACTAAAGGTTATAAGAGTTATACTATAACACCCATTATTTTTGAAATAATTTTTCTTATGATTATATATATATATGTGTGTGTTCACAATATTTGTATATGCACACCTATTAATGTATATTTTCCATTGTGATCTGATGTATGCAAATCTAAGACCTATGACCTTGGCCTGTAAGTATAGTATGTTTATAATGTATAATTGACATACTTGATTGATAAGCTTTTTTTTAAATTAAATAATATTAATTAAACTAATCATATGATATAAGGTTAAATTTAAGGCCAAAGGATGTTAGAGCTTACATTATTATACATGGTGAATGAAGCATCAATGTAAATGTTACCATTGAATTTTATAATTTTCATAAGTTGATATGAATGTTGAATTTTATTCATTTATTATAATTGAGGCATGATGTGTGCATTGTTGACGATCACTGTGAGTGGTCATTTGTCATATTTTGTGTTCCCCACTAAGATTTATAGCTTAACACGGGTGTTTCATCCGTGTAGGTGGTAGGGATAGATTTTATTCCCAAGATCTATATCTACTACAGGACGGCCAACACGAGTCTAAGAGATTGTTGGATAGTGTATAATTTTCCTTTGGGGTTCTATTTGCCCAAAGATTATTTGTGTTGAATATTTTATAATATTATAGATTTTTGTATATGTAAATCTTGGAATATTGAAAGAAACTCTCATTTAAGTGAAGTATTTAAATGTTAAGTTTTAGTTGATAGTTTCAGTTATCTTATAAGATATCTATAAATTATGGTAAAGTATTTTTAAATTACTATAGGATAAAGTATATAGCTAAGTATAGGATATGGGTGCTACAACAGCACTCATTCTAAAATCTGAAATACACAACTTTTACACAATTTCTTTGGGTTCAATATTTAGGGTTTTAATTATATTTCCTTAAATTACTAGCCGATTTAGTACACTTGCTAGATACTAGTCAAGTTATTGGCACCGTTACCGAGGAATTGGAATTTATTTGCTTGTTTTAGATTTTAAAGTGAATTTTATATGCTATTCATCTTCTCTTTTCTATTCTTTATTCTTTTATTGATTTTATTCTTGTATTCTTTATAGGTGTCAATAGCTTATGGTAAGAGGTGGCCCAATTTTACCTATTGACCCTAAATAGAGAGGACATTTAGTACGATCAGAAGATTACAAAGAGAAAACATGAATTTGGATCCATTAAGAGAGGCACGGAATAACCTTCCCTTTAAAAATCCACCTTTACTCAAAAGGCAAGTGGAGTAAAATCAGGCCCAAGGGAATGGGATGAGATCGAGAACCAATAAGGACTATGCTACTTCTAGGTGGAATGAGAAGCACAAGATGATTATGCTACCTCATGATCATCACTTTGAGCTTAAACCTACCACTATCACCATGGTCTAAAAGAACCAATTTTCAAGATTGAAGATTGAAGATCCAGCTCAACATTTGGATATTTTTCTAAAGATTAGTGACAAAGTTCAAATTCCAAATGTATCTATAGATGCTATTAGACTTAAGTTATTTCCTTTTACTCTCATTTGTAAGGAAAGAGATTGATTGTAAATGCTACCAAATCAGTTTATTAGATCATGGGAGCAAATGTAGGAGAAATTTCTAGTTCGGTTCTTCCCACCTACCAAAATAGCCACTATTTGGAATAATATTTACAATTTCCAAAAGTTTTATGAGGAACCATTTCATAAGGCTTAAGAAAGATTTATAAGACTTTTGAAGAGTTGTCCACACTATGAAATAGCTATGCATCAACTAATGTCTATTTTTTATGCAGGTGTGCATCAAGCTACTAGGTCTCTCTTAGATGTAACTTCAAAAGGAAGTTTTATGAACAAAGTACCAGAAGAAGCTTTCCTACTCCTTGACGAAATGGCCACAAATGAAGCTCAATGGGCAACCATAAGGACCATGTATAAGAAGCAAGGAGTACATAGTACATAGTGTAAATAAAGTAGCAATTCTTAGAGCATAAATGGAATTATTAAAGAAGGAGTTAAATGGCTTGAAGGTGCAAAATGTGTCAACTTTAGGGAGTGATGCCTATGAAGGAATACAAAAGACACCTAAAACTAAAATTAGAGAAGGTATAGGTTAAGTAGTTAATGATGTTAATGCAGTGAACTGTTATAGTAACACCTATAACTCGGGATTGAGAAATCATCCTAATTTTTCATGAAGGGAAAGGAACCATGCATCAACATCCAACCCTAGGGCCCCCTTTAGTCAAAATGTAGCTCCCCATACAAATAACCATCTACACTACCCATCTACATACCAAGCTCAACCTTATCAACCACTAGGATTCCAACCAAAACCACAACCCCTACAAGATAGGAAACCTAACTTAGATGAGATGTTTTTCTAGCTTTGTGACCACTTAATCCACATCATATATAGTTAATATGTTAGATAAAATCTCAGGATATTTGGATAAGGAATCAAGATGCCTCAATTAACCTAGAGACTTAAGTAGGACAACTTGCAAATTCTTTTTTCAATAGGGCCCATGGCACTTTTCCATCTAATGTGGACCAAAACCTAAAGGAGAAAGCAAATTCAATCACCTTAAAAAGTGGGAAAGAGGTAAATGAGACCGATAATTGTAAGAATCCTTTAAAATTTGTGGAACCAACAATAGAGGTAAGTATTTATGAACCTCATGCAAGTATTTAAGTGTTTACTATTGTTGAGAAAGGTAAAGGTACGGAAAAGGTTATTCCTATTGTTGATGAGTCTAATTTGCCTTATCCTCCTTTAGCTAGGAAAGAAAAGCATAATGAACAATTAGCTAGATTTTTGGATATGTTTAAAAAGTTTCATGTAAATTTACCATCCATTTATTGAAGCTTTATTACGTATGCCGAAGTATGCTAAATTCATAAAAGAGCTATGTTCAAATAAGAAAAAGCTAGAAGGTGTAGGAACAATGAAATTCTTTGGAAATTGTAGTGTTATATTGATGAATAAAATTCCTAAAAAATTAGAGGATCCAAGTAGTTTTACCTTGCCATGCGAATTAGGAGGGAATTTTGTTGGACATACTTTATGTGATTTGCGTGCTAGTAAAATTTGATGTCTTATTCTATTTATAGGAAATTGAATTTAGGCGACATTAAGGAAACTCAAATGACACTACAATTGGCAGATAGATCCATGAAGAGACTAAAGGGCATAATAGGAGATTTGTTGGTGAAAGTTGGGAATTTCATATTTCTAATGGACTTTGTGATGATGGATATGGAAGAGGACCAAAAGGTACCATTGATAGTCGGAAGCCCATTTTTAAACACACTAAAGCTTTGATAGATGTACATGGGCAAATAGTGACTTTGAGGTTCAATAAGGAAGAAATGGTATTTAATGTCAACAACGTGATGTAACACCCGTCTTATGATTTTAAAGAGTCTATTTATTTCATAGGTGTTTAAGAGCTTGTTGATGAGAAGCAAGGAGAAATTTTGTTAGAGGATGAGCTTCAAGGTTTCCTAATGCACCCAAAGAGTAAGGAGCAAGTAGAAGAGAGAGAGAAAGAGCTGATAAAAGAGTTAGAGAAGAAGCAGAGTGAGGAACCACCAAAGGAGTAAGAATCATCCTCTCCTAAGGGAGAAAATACTTCTGAACTTAAAAAACTCCCTTCATATTTAAAGTACATATTTTAGAGGATAATGCAAAACCAATAATTATTTCTTTACTTTTCATTGGTTTGAAGGATATGCTTATAGAAGTGTTGAGAAAGCATAAAAGAGTTATTAGTTGGGAGACATCCAATCTCAAAGGAATTAGTTCCAGTTATTATACACATTGAATCCCTATGGAGAGTGATTTCAAGCTGGTGGTGTAACCCCAAAGGAGACTCAACCCAGTAATGAAAGAAGTGGTGAAAAATAAGGTACTTAAGTTGTTTGATGCATGTATTATTTATCCCATTTCTAACAGTAGTTGGGTTAGTCCAGTCCAATATGTGCCTAAAAAGAAGGATATGACTGTTGTAACTAATGAGAATAATGAACTCATTCCAACACACACGATGATAGGATGGAGAGTGTGTATGGACTATAAGAGGTTGAATAATGCTACTAGGAAGGATCATTTTCCTTTACCTTTTATTGACCAAATGTTAGAAAGGTTGGCTAGGAATATATTTTATTACTTTTATAAGATTATTCGGGATATATGCAAATTCTTATAGCCCCAAAAGACCAAGAAAAGACCAAATTCACATGCCCTTATGGCACATTTGCATATAGAAGAATGCCTTTTGGTCTATGTAATGCCCTTGCCACTTTTCAAAGGTGTATGATAGCCATATTTCATGACTTTATTGAGAAATTCATAGAGGTTCTCGTGGATGATTTTACATTGTATGGTTGTAATTTTGAGTCTTATTTGTCTAACTTTGCATTGGTCATAGAAAGGTGTGAAGAAACTAAGCTTGTCCTTAATTCGAAAAAATGTCATTTTAATGTGAAGAAAGCTATAGTTCTAAGGCATAAGATTTTTGAGAGAGGTATTGAGGTAGATAGGGCAAAAGTAGATGTGATTGATAAATTACCTCCCCCTATAAGCATTAGAAGCATTAGGAGATTCCTTAGGCGTATCAATTTTTATCGTAGGTTTATTAAGGATTTTTCTAAAATTGCTAAGCCACTTTCTAATTTACTGCTTAAAGATGGTACATTTAACTTTGATTAAGAGTGTTTGCAAGCTTTTAATTTGTTGAAGCAAAAGTTACTCATAGCATCGGTCATAGCATCACCGGATTGGAGTTTACCTTTAGAAATTATGTGTGATGCTAATGACTATGCAATGGGAGCAGTTTTAAGCTAGAGGAAGGAGAAAATCTTTCATATAATTTACTATGCAAGTCACGCACTCACGGGAGCATAAGTGAATTACATCGCCACGAAGAAGGAGTTATTGGCTATAGTGTTCTCTTTTAAAAAATTCAAGCCATATCTCCTTCATTCCAAAGTTACAATGTGGTTGGATCATGCAACTTTTAGACATCTCTTTGCAAAGAAGGATTCCAAATTAAGGCTAATAAGATGGGTTTTGCTACTTCAAGAGTTTGATGTGGAGATCAAGGATAAGCAAGGAACTGCAAACTTTATAGCTGACCATTTATCTAGATTGGATTAATCTCATATAGAAAAAGGGAAATTTTCTAATTTATTTCTTGATAAACGTATTTGTGTTATTTATTCATGTGAAATTTCAAATTTTTAGTTCGCTAACATTACTAATTTTCTTACAAGAGGTTATATTTGTTCAAGCTATATCTCGATCAAGTACTAAGGAGATGCATTCCGAAGGAGGAGTAAGTGGATATTATGAGACTATGTCACAGAGGAGAGATTAGATGTCACCATAGGCTAAATCATACAATGGTAAAAATTTTGCAGTCAAGCTTCTTTTGGCCTTCTCTTTTTATTAATGTTAAGTCTTTTATAGAGTCGTGTGATAGGTGTCAACGTGTAGGAAATATATCAAAACATTATGAGATGCCCATGAATAATGTTTTCGAAGTTGAAATTTTTGATGTATGTGGTATTGACTTTGTGAAGCCATTTGCAAACTCATTTAGATTTGAGTACATCCTAGTTGTTGTAAACTATATGAGTAAGTGGATAGAAGTAATAGCTATTAGGACATGTGATGCTCGACTTGTGCTTAAATTCCTTAGGAGGAATATTTTCACTAGATTTGGGGCACCAAGGGCTATCATTAGTGATGGGGGTAAGCATTTTGTCAACCATTAATTCAAAACATTACTTAGAAAGTTTGGCATTAGACATAAAATTACAACCCTATGTATCCCCAAGCAAATGGGCAAGTGGAAGTATCTAATAGGGAATTGAAATCAATCTTAGAGAAAATAACAAATAATGCTAGGAAAGATTAGTATCACAAGTTAGATTAGGCTCTTTGAGCCTATAGAACAATATATAAGACCCCTATAGGCATGTCTCCATTCAGGTTAGTTTTTGGGAAAGCATGTCATTTGCTGGTTGAACTAGAACATAAGGCATATTGGGCTACAAAACTGTTTAACTTTGACTTGAGAAGTACAAGTTCTAAAAGAAGTTTGCAGCTCAATGAACTTGGTGAGTTTCAATAGTGGTCTTATGATAATGTTGTTCTATATAAGGAGAAAATGAAGCATTGGCATGGCAAGAAGCTAAATCAGAAGGAATTTGCTCCTGGATGTTGGTCTTGATGTATAACAGTCGATTACAGTTATTCCTAGGTTAGTTAAAATCTAGATGGTTGGGGCCATATCAAGTAGTCTCTAGCAATGCATTTAGAGTGGTCACCATCAATAATCCAAAGGATGGACATGAGTATGAAGTTAATGGCCATAGGTTAAAACCTTATTTTGTTGCTCATCAACAGTTTACTGAGGTAATTGTGATTCTTTAAGATGAGTAAGGCGGTTTTAAAAGTCTAGTTGAAGACTTTATAAACTCAAAACTAAACTCTTTACATTTTGCTTTGAATTGTGTTGTATTTCTTTAATTTTTGCTTTGATTTGTTTGTGTGTTTCTTAAGTTGTTTTCATTGTTTAGGTGTTAGTTTGATTTTATTTGCTTGATGATTCATGAATCAAAAGGAGAGTTATTTATTTGATAAGCTAAAAGTGGATTTTATATGTACTATACCTAGTTTATAGGCTTTCATAATGTTTTTACATGGTTTTAATAGAGAATTGATTTAGAATTGGTTGATTTGAGTGAGTTGTGATTAGTTAGGTGGAGGCTAAATTAAGGTAGAAATGGAGAAAAACAAATGAAAATTAATTATTTGGTAGTTTTGAGTTTTAAAACTTGAAAACTGGAAGTTGGAAATTTTTGGTGTGTGAGTGCCGAAAGAAAATCCTAAGCCAAGGTTGCAAAACCCTCTTCTGAGTGGTTTCCTACCTCTCCCATGTAGTTTCCTAACTCTTCTGAGCGTTTGATGACCTTTAAAGCCCTTTAAGTCCAATACCAAAACCCTCACTCGAGTATTGATAATACTCACCCGAAGGCCTTTTCCCTTCCATGCTGAGAACAAACACTCACCCGAGTGTTTAAAACACTCTCCCAAGGGTTTTTACCCTTATAATCCCCCCCCAACCCAATTTTGGCCCTCATTTGCCCACACTCACCCAAATTACTCTCTCCCTCACCCGAGCAATAAATTCCCTCTACCGAGGCATTTAAGTTCAAGACTCAAATTTTCATCTTTTCTCATCTAAATTAAAGCAAGTAAGGGCATCTTACACAATTAATTCTTGAATTAATATTTTAGGTTTACTTGTTTTGAATTGAAATTAGGTTTTTGTTTTTGAACTTGGGTTTGAATAGAGTTCACATTTGAGATCATTTCTTGTTTCTTTTGCACTCTATCTTCATTTAGCTTACTTATTGTGTGCAATTAATGCTTATTATCATTTGTTGGCTTAAATTGGAGTAAAGATTACTTGCACTTTAGCTTCACTTACTTGTGCACATAAGGTGTTTGTTAAAATGCTCAAATGAATAAGTTTACTTATTTAGCTTAAATTTTCTTAATCTAAACCATGTTTAATCAACCTCATCTTACATTGTTTTCTTTACACTCTTAATTTCTATGTTGTGATGACTAGATAATGTTCATTTGACATGATTAAACTTGAGTTAAATTCACTTGTTTCTCTTAAAATAATTTTTGAACTTTCAATGATATACACTTATTTTTGCTAATTTGCTTTGTGTAATGGCACCTAAGAGGACAAGACATGGTGGTACTTTAAGTTTTTCAGGATTGCACATTCCACCATATATGGATGAGGATAAAAGCTCATTGTATGAATACTTTGGGACTATAACTTATGTCAAGCCAATTTACTTAAACGATTTCTTCTTGGATATTGCTTATAGAAGTCTATGGGATGAGATCTTGCTACTTATTAGGAATATTGGTTGGAAAAAATTCATCAACAAGCAGTTGAAAGTGTAAGGCCCCAATTTTTACCCTAGTAAAAATTCATGATTAAATGAAAATACTTATGATTAATGTTTAATTAATTAAGAGAAATTCAATTTTGGGTCAAAAAGGCAAAGTGGTAAATTTAATTATGTTATGTATGTAAGTTATTAAGCATAATTAATTTTATAAGATTGCAATTGTATTTAATAAGAATAGTTTTGGTGGGTCAATTATATAAAGAGGAAATGTAGGGTTAAATTTAAGAAAGGAATAAAGAAAAAGGGGCATCTTTTTACTTGAAAATTTTTGGAGGATTAAAAGGGAACTCTCCTCCCCTTTATAAAGTCTAACCTTATGCATGTAAGAGAGAGAAATGTAAAGATTGGTTGTATTCTTAGTGAGGAAAAAATTTGAAGAAAGAGAAGTCTTCTTCTATCTTTCATGTCTCATCTCTCTCTCTCTTTAAAATTCTTCCTTACATCTCTAAGAATTTTAAAGGAAAACTATGTTGCATGCTAAGTGATTTAGAAGTTTTGTAAAGAAAATTTTAAGGTAATGCATTCATCTCTCATCTCTTCCTTTCATCTCCTTTCTTAAAGTCTAAATGTATTCTAATGAAGAATAAATTTGGGTTTAATGTATGGATGCATGGATATATGTAGTAAAAGAAGGAGAAAGAAGATTAAAGGCAAGGAAGTTGCAAGGGAGTGAAGTGCAGGAATAGGTTTTCGACCAAGGTATGGGATTATGGTGTGTTAGCAACATTCATACTTGATTAGGTTTGATTTTGATGTAAGCAAAGCTTAATTAGGAAATTAATCAATAAAATTCTAAATGTGTACAAATGAATGTGTTAATTGGTTAAGATATGTTAAATTCAAGATTAAAATTTTAATAGTTGAATGAAAATATAAATTATGAGGGAAATGTGTGTAAAATTAATCCCTAATTAGGCAAATTTTCAATTTAATTGTACATCAAAAAACTTGCTTGTTGTATATTATAGGTAAGAATAATAGTATTATAAATTTATACATGACTATGCGTGCATGACATATGTAAATGACTAAAAGGTACGATAATACCATAAAGTAAAGTTATATGTAGATGTGATTAGGCATCAAGCCCATGAACAAGCATATTGATTATTATTTATTTGAATAGATATGAATATGCTTATATGTTTTGATTACATATAATGTTATTTGTTAACATGTTAAAGCAAATAACTATGAGAATATTTGTTCATATATTAGAGATTGTATATCTATTTACATGATATTATATATATACCACATATACAGTAAAACTCAAGCATGATAAATAACTTGAATGTGAATACAGTATTGCCTGCAATTAGACTTCAATTATGGATAAATAGGCATGCCTATAGGGATAGAGTTAAAGCTGCTAGAGTTTTGACCTATTTGGGTTTACAGTTGGCCGTTTGGGTCTATCGTTGTCCCCGTTTATGACTACTGTGTCTCCATTTGAGACTACGATCGATTCCATTTGGATCCACCAAACTTGATACCTATGGGTATCTACCATTCCTGTTATCCACTTTAGAACTTAGGCAGGCTAAACTCCAATTATAAATGTGGTTACAAAATTTGAATTTAAGCATGAATGCTCATATGTTATTGTTGAACTATATGATTTGTTTTAATTACATAAATTATATCTAAAGTATAAAAGCTTATAATATATCCATTAATCACATGAAATATGTATGTTAAGATATATGTTTATCTCTGTTGCTTTATTAATTATGTTTTGAAATGTTACAAGAGTTAATTATTTATTTATCATCGATATCTTATGTTACAATTGATGTATGTTGAGTGTGTTTGTTGGTGACCGTTGTTAGTGGTCATTTTTCATAAATTGTTTCCCACTAAGCTTTATAGCTTAACACGGGTTATTTGATCCATGTAGGTTTAGTAGGCAATAATTTTGCTCAGGGACATCCTCTACATCAAGAAAGGCCAACACAAGACTGTCAACAAGTTAATGTAGGGATTTTATGAATATATATATTTTGTATAATTTTGGCATAAGTGGTTATATGTATGTTATGTAAAAAGATTTCTAGTTTGGGTATGTAGAGTTTTATATGCTAACTTTTGTAAGAGAACAGCAAACGTATGCCTGTATGATCTATAGCAACTAACATACTATGTGATATGCATCCTATAATACAAGCAAGTAGAACATTAACATAGTGAAAGAAATATTTGAATGCATAAGAACTAAAGTATGTGAATGACTATAGTAACACCATAATCAACATGTATAATGACTAGTATGATGACAGTATAATCTAAGAATGCATAATAATATTATAACATAATGTTAATTAATTAAAGGTGTATGATTCAATAATACAGTTAGATTATAAAATTAAGGTATTACTAAAAGTCCATCCATCTCTTATAAGAGACTTCCTCACTTCATTCCATTGCCACTTTGAGGATGAGGAGGATGCTAGCATTGTGAGTTTCAAGATTAGTAAGAAGAACTACACCATGCCTTTTACTAGATTCACAGAGAAGTTAGGATTTCCATTAGATGGCATAAGTGAATCAGCTAATACCATCCTGAGGGAAAATTAGGTAGTGATTAGGGATCCAATCAACCTAGTGCCATGGCAAGTAAGCCGAACTAAAGCTCACTCTTTAAGGGATCACATGCTTCGAGTTCTTCACTGATTCATTTTAATTATAATCTATAGCTATCTTAGTGGCCCGAGTGCTATAAACAAGGGTGAGTTAATGATATTGAGGTGTATGGTTAAAGGGATTTGAATCAATGGTGCATTCCAGCTATGGTAGAAGATAAAAAATCTCTAAAGGAATCCTAATGTTGTCAAGGTTATTTCTATTGGATGGATTGCCACTATAATGGCAAAGGCAGTGAAACACCTAGATATAGGGGATCCTTTTAATGGAGATCTCCAATATATTGATCATGCTATATTGAAGCACATAAAGGTAATATGGAACATGCCATGATGCTATTAGATAACTAAGGATGAATATTGGGAATTGTTGCACGTTGGTCACAAAGGGCCACCAAGAGAAGAAGATGCGGAGGTGTATGAGCATCAAAAGGTAGCACCAGTTGAAGAAGTTCCTCCACTCCAATCAGAGACTTTTATAAAACAGGTGAATGCTCAAATAGACATCCAAGCTGGGTAAATTGATACTTTGAAAAAGAGCTTAGAGAATCTTACCACAGAGTAAGAGCATCTCACCTTTCATTTTGTGAGCTTCACCACTAACTTTTAGGAGCAATTTCTGCCACTACCTCCACCACAGCAATGATTGGACATTTTGTTACTGAGGACAACAAGTTTTTTTGGAGGTGCTAGAGCTTATCTAAGCTCAATTTACATGCCATGACTCATGTATGTTCATTTGTACAAATTATAATGGGGCAATGAATGTTTATACATTTAAGTCATAATAAAATGTCAACATGTTCATATTATTATGTATGTTTACATGTCACTATGTTCACACCAGGATGCATGTCTATGTGCTTATACAATACCACATGTTAACATGCACATGCACGATGGATATACGTGCATGTCACAATATATGATCAGGCACTCATGAATGTGCACATGTGATAGTGAATATTTACATGTACATGCCAATATGCATATGGAAGATACTATAGAGGATGTCTATGTGCACATGTTATGATGTATGTTAATATGTATATACTGTAACAAGCATTACTATGTACATATAGGATTAGCATATGTACATATCATTATGCATGTCAATAAACACATGCTATGATATGTATTAACATATAATTACGCACTAGATATATGTTCATACCATGGTAAAATTAATGTATTATTGCTTTATTATTATTCACACTTTTTTACATTGTAATGATGTATGAGAATGAATATGTTAGGAATGCATATGATGCGTGGGTCAATCATTGCATTATGACGATGATGCATGAGGATAATACATACGATATAAGTCAATGCATGATGATGTATATTAATGGTACATATATTATATGTGATGCGTGAGCATGTTAGGCATACGTATGATGCATCAAATGGATGAGCATACAATGTATACATGTGATAGTGCGTGATTCACAAGGTACTCATGACACCTAGACATGTTAGGCATATATATGGTGTATGGCATATGTGTGATGCATGACATATGAATGTGTTATATACATGATGAATGGTGAATATATCACACATCGACGCATGGGAGTGATACACATGAATGGTATACATATGATGTGTGACTCAAATGTTAGCATAAAATACAATGATATGCAATATACAAGTGATGCATGAGAATAACATATACATAATGCATAGGATGAATTATATACACAAAGCAAAATGTTCAAGCTAATGCATAATGTGCATTTTCATGGCACACACAACAAAATATACACATTTTTGAGATAAAGAGAATTTACATATAGGGTGCACATGTTTTACACTACCATACTATTATTTTATTTGTACAGAAAATGAGATGTATGCACATGCACATTTTATTTAGCAAAAAATTATACACACAAGATTTACATGTTTTAATTTTTATTACATGAAATGATTTCTGTAAGCAGAAATTATACACACGAGATAGGATACACATACATCAAGAATCTATGCACACAAAACATGCACATTTTATTACTTAATGTCATTACTATTATTTTGTTATTCTATTAAAAATGTGTAGATGTGTATGCGACATAGACAAAAACATGCAAAAGAAAAAGGAAAATCCTTCCAACCTTACTACTCCCTCACAAGAGGTTATGTGGTCCCTTTTCTAGGTAGGTTTAGCTCATGGGTTAATAGGGAAGCTAATAAACGTGCATGTTGTATGGTGGAAAGCCAACAACATAACCTCTCTTTATTGGAAGCACATGTAAATGGATTTTGGCCATTGTGTATTTAAACAATCCAAATAAACTAAAATGCACCCATCAAAGTATGAAAGCTTTTAATGAGTAAACATCTAAATTTACTTGGATTTGCTTAATTCATAAAAGGCCGACATCACAAGAAAGGTATTATGGCACATGCCCCCTAGTGTAAGTGTTTATGCCATTACATAGGCTTTTCGCCTTGTAATATAACTTTAAGGCTACCCAAGCATGGTTTATGCTAATGGGTCTAGCTCATCATGAGCATGACAACCGATTGGGTCACTATTTGATATACCAAAAGGTACAAGGCTTATGTTGGTGGTATTCTCTAACACTTTTCTACATTGAGTGAACATAGGGTTATGCTTTAGGAATGCATCGAGGTTAAAAGACGGACACCTAACTTGATTCTAAGGCCCTAGCATAAATACGATGTAATTTATTTCAAAAAGAGATAAAATACCTTAATCCAAAAATCCATTTATATTAAATTAACAAAAGGTATTTTCAGAGCAAAATCTTATAGTCCCTAGTGGAGTCACCACTGTGATGTGCGCCGAACCTCATAGGCATTTGGCTTTCTCTCAAAAACCCACTTTTAAGGCTTGAGACCAGATCAAAGTTTATTTGACTCATGAAAGTTGGTCACTTCGCAATAGATAGGATTTTATTCCCTTCTATTATTGGTAATTAACCTATGAGGGCATCTGCTAGGCATAATAAGGCAGGTATCATAAAGTCATCACCTAATAAAACATTGGAAAAATGAGTTCTAACCTTATGAAGCCAAAACTAGAGATAGTTCGAACCTCAGTCCTTTATACCTTTGGTTAATGTTATATAAATCAGTTTAATGATTAATTTATTTTATCTCTTTTCTCACATGCGATATTATGCTAAAAAAATAAAGAGCACTCATGCATGTTGAAAAGTTGTAAAGCATGTATATGGAAAGCTATAAAAGCATGGTATTGAAAGCATTAATGAATAATAGAATACATGTAAAATCATACGTAAATTGGGGAATTAATTGAGTTCATTTAGATGAGAACGTTGGTTCCCGCATGCATGTTTACAAAAAGGTACAACATCAAGGTGTATTTTGGATAAAAAGAGGGTATTAAGCCCATACAACTTGAAAAAAAAAAAAGAAATTGTGTTAATTCATTTTAATGTAAAAAAATCACTTGTATTTATAGAAAAAATCCTTAATTTTATATGTTATTTTTTGGGTAAAAATTAGGACATTGGTCCTTTTATTATAGAAAAATTCCACTCAAACTTGTATAAAAATTATTTAGTGAGTTTTTAGTTTATTGCCTGAAAAACTATTTGCTTGCAACAAAAAATGGCATTAAAGAATAATAATACAATTAAAACATGCATAAATTAGGCTATTTATTTATTTAGGAACATTGATTTCCTCATGCATATTTTATAAAAGAATACTTTGTGTGATTTTTGGGATAAAAGGTGGACATTTGTCCATTTTATATGAAAAATCCCAATTAGTTATGTAGAAAATATTTAAAGTGAGTTTTCTTAATTATTGTGCAAAAATCCATTTTTTACTAAGTTATTACAATGGATTATATAAGAGAAAATAGAGAAAATGATAATTAAATAGATAGATCTTAAGCTAAGCCGTTCTACCTTATTCTCCAATCTAACTCATCATACAGACAGGTTATGTGCATTAAAGGGAAAAAATTAAATAGATAGATCCTAAGCTAAGCCGTTCTACCTTATTTTCCAATCCAACTCATCATACAGACAAGTTATGTGCATTAAAGGGAAAAAATTAAATAGATAGATCCTAAGCTAAGCCGTTCTACCTTATTCTCCAATCCAACTCATCATACGGATAGGTTATGTGCATTAAAGGGAAAAAATTAAATAGATAGATCCTAAGCTAAGCCGTTCTACCTTATTCTCCAATCCAACTCATCATACGGATAGGTTATGTGCATTAAAGGGAAAAAATTAACTATAGGAGTTAATAATGAATTAAATTAAATAAAAATAGTTAATTCAAATAAATTAGGTAAATAATTAATACTATAGGGCATGTTATATGAAAATGCATGGAAAATAAAAATATTGATAACAATAAGATCAATAATAAAATAGGCAAACAAAGATTAATAGGAATAGCAAATAATTCAATATCAAATTAATACATGAATAAATGCATAAAAAAGCAATTATATTAGTAAAATAAATAATAAATAAATATTAAAAGTTATGAAAATAAAGGAAATGAGTGAAAATGGGTCAAAGGAGTGAGTCAAATGCATGGGAGAGGCTTAGGGAGTGAGTCAAGGAGAAAAAGGGAAGAAAAGGGGGAAAAAAAGGTGAGTCACACCTCACGAATGAGTCACGGCCTAAGGGTGTGAGTTGCAAATGAGTCAAAGGCGTGACTCATGAGTCAAGGGCGTGACTTAACCCAAAAAATCACTTCAGCTACTGGAATGATGCCATATATGGCCAAAACTCTCAAAATTCATTTTTAACCAATTTAAAGCATAGAAAAGGTGCAAAAATCACTATTATGCATGAATAACATGATATAAATGAAGAAAAAAAGATTAAAGCATGAAAACATGGAATTTAAAGCTTGAACAAAATAAAGATGATGATGAATAGTGATCTTCAAACATGCATAAAACCTCCATTTTAGCATAATTTCAATTGGTTAACATCATTTAATGAGTAAAACAATCATAAAACTCAATTAATTACAAATTAACAAGCTTAAAATTAAGAAATCAAATAATTGGAAAAATCAAAGAAAATAAATAATAAATACATATTTACTGTAAAGAAAAATCTAATACTGGATTAAATAGATTTTAAGACTCAAGAATATTACCTTCAGTGTTGGTTCCATCAAAGAACAGGGATTTGGTGCTCAACAGCTTTTTCCAATTTTTTTGTGTTAATTTTCTCAAGTTAAAGATGAAAGGGAGAAGAAGGAGGGGCCGAGAGAAGAAGAGACAGACATGGCCCAAAGAGAGCCAAATATATCCCCTTTTTGGATAATCATTTTCCTCAAAAAATCTCAATTGGATTAGGTTGAAAATCAGATTTTTTTTTCCATCTTTTTTCTTTTGTTCCCGTGTCCATAATGCATTCTAGAAGTGAGTCACGGCCTTTGATCATTGACTTTTTTTTAATCCCTAAAACCCATTTTAATGTCGCTAACAGAGGGAAGAGAGGGAAAATATCCTAAAAAAGGATTTTTTTAAACATTTAAAACCCCACATGAAAGTCCAAAAAGTATTTTGAAATCATAAAACTCAGGGAGAAAGTTGGGCACTTCCGCTCCTTATTTATTTATAAGAAACCATTTCTTCATTAGATAACTATGATCATGAGCCGCCTCAGGACCCAATGTCTACAATACTAAAGTTTTAATCAATAAACTAATAATCTAATCTTAATTTGTGATTAGCAATACAATCAAATATAATTATTAGAATTACAAGTTATAGATTGATCAAATAAAGATTCAATGAACACATATGCATGCAATGAGTGGAGAAATAAGCCTACTATCGCTAAGTGCAATTCTCATTATCAAATAAGAGCATTCCCATCTAAAGTCTATAAGGATCCAATCATGGCCCTAACCGGATTATAGTAAAGCGACAAGAACTATGGTTAATTAAGGCAAATTTTGCATTGTTAAGGTTAAGTCCTATGAGGGGTATTTTAGTCATTTCAGCATGAATGTAAATTGTTTATGATTAAAATTAAGATAAGAGGGTATAGTTGAAGCAAATAAGAAGTTTGAGTGTTAGATGTTAAAAAAAATAAGTTGTTAGGGTTAAGATGAATAAGGGCAATTTTGGAATTTCATGATAAGATATTTCAATAGCTTCTTGGAAAAGGAAAACAAAGGGGATTTGAGATTGAGGGGATCAGCATTTGGGGGGGGGGGATGGCTCTCTCTCTCTCTATGTCTCTCTCTCTCTCTACTGGTTATGGGTTGGAGAATGGAGCTAGGGTTTGTGAGTGAAGATTAAAGGTAATGTCTTCAATTAAAGATCTCTTCTTCCTCTTCTCTTCTTCATTTATGGTTTTTGGTTATGAGGGATTACAAGATCTTGTTGTTATCCCTGTGTGTAAGGAGAGAAGTAAATAGATCAAGGATAAGAGAAGGAAGAAAGAGCTAGATCAGTGGACTTTTTAAAGGAATGAAGCTGGTATTTGAGGTACGGGAACTTTATGTAGATGTTTACTTGATGATTTTCTTCCTATGTTTTTATATGTGTTCCCTTAATAGAAGTTAAGGGTTAAATTGTAGAGATTTAGATGAATGTACAATGAATTAAAACTAAGTGCTTAAGATGGGATCTAGGATTTGAGTTTCAAGCTGAAAAATCTGGGTTTTATCGATGGTTGTCGAAGTCCTTTGTGTGGCCACGTGAATTGTTCCTCTTTTCCTTGCGTGGCCACGCATACCCATGCTTTCTTGCTTCTTCAGTGCATGGTCATGCCTCCTCTTTGTTTCTTCCTTACATGGTTGTATGCCTCCTTCTGGTTGTTTATGCATGGCCACATGATTTTCTTTGGATTTCTATGCGTGGCAGCATGTTCCCTTTGGTTCTCCATGAATGGCCACTTGATGGCTTGCTCTTTTCCCTACATGGCAACGCACTGCATGGTCTTTTTCCTTGCTTCGCCACGTGAATGTTTATTTCTTCTTCTGCGTGGCCGTGTGTTTAACCTTTGGTTCCTTACGTGGCCACGTGAATGGCTTGCTTCTTTTTCTGCTTGGCTACGCATTTGGCCTTTGTTCTCCTTGAGTGGTCGTGTATGCCTACTCTTCCTTCTTTGGCATGACCACTCACATGTTTTTTTTAATTGTTCTACTACACACTCTAAGCTATAAATTCTTCATGAGTCATGAATCCCGTATTATAAAATATAATTGGAGAGAATTAAATGGACCATAAGTAATGTACATGATGATTATGTTAATTATAGTGGTGGTTAATAAGTCATATGATTTCTAAATGAAATAATTGAATGGTGAAGTCTTTCCAAGGCATTATAAAGGACATAGATAAACGTTAATCTCATATTTGATTACTTTCACTACTTGTGAGACATAGAATGCATGTATATGATGTATTGGATAAAATGAATGTGTGATGACTATATTGAGTATAATGACGCAAAGAGAAATGGTATTGAGGAAAAACTCAAGTATGTTCTTCTTTATTGAATATGTTTTTTGTGTAGAGTTATGTGCTCATGGTTTATATGACTATATGTATGGTTTCATTCTCATGAACTATCATGCGGGTATTACCAAAAATAACCTTGAAATTCAAATCATGTTGTTATTTCATGATCATATGCTCAATGATGTGTATTGCATTATATTCTTAAAACATTGATTTCGAGCTAGTATTGTATGATACTTAGTTATCATTATGCTAAAGCTTTTTAGTGCAAGATATAACTTACTTGGTAGCTATGCAAGTATAAACAATGATATGTATTTAAATATCAGGGCTTTAAGCCAGTATTGCTATTTAAATGAATGATAGGTGTTCATGTGTGGAAAATGATTTAAGAAAATGTTATATTAAATAAGGAAGAATATGATGAATTCAAGATGTTCTTAAAGTGATAAAGCCTGCGGGTCTTAGTTCAGTTGTGGATTAGATAGGCATGCCTAGAGGGATTCAGCAGCTGCCATAGTTGACCCCGTTTGTGTCTTGTTCCTTATGGAACCATCGTTCGGCCCCATTTGGGTCTATTGTTTGTTCCTTGCTGGAACCATTATCGACCCCGTTTGGGTCTATTGATTTGTTCCTTTATGGAACCATAGTTCAGCCCTTTGGGTCCATCATTTGATACCTTCAGTATCCATTGTTCCCATTATCCACCCTTTATGGAAACATAGTTCAGCCCTTTGGGTCCATCGTTTGATACCTTTGGTACTAGTAAATAAGGATATATATATATATAGCAATTTCTTCACCTATGTAATGTGAACATGATAAATGGCCTACTATATTGCTTGATTGAATTCCTTTTTGGGTAGAATGATAAAAATGAAATGTAGGTCTCTACTCTGTATTATATAGCTGAGATGGCATGACATATGTGAAGTATTAACACCTAAAATATCTCTTATAGATGATGTATGATATGTATACTCCCTTATGCTTTGATTGAACATTGAAGGCATATCATACATAATAAATGTGATTAAATGCTTACGATGAATCTGTACTATCAATTACTATGAGGTTTAGATGATTGTAAGAATAATGTTCATGTTTAGGATTGCAAATTCATTTGGTATAGCAAGGGTGAGATCGTTTAACATTGTTGACTTATATGTTTTGTAAGGCCCCTAACATGACCCTAAATTAATTTGCATATTTTTGAATGTGATTTTTATTTGATTAAGATTAAATTAAATGAGGATTTGGTATAAGTAAGGGTCAAGAGGGTAAATTATCATGTTATTATGCTAATTGCATGAAAATAAAATTTAAGAATATGGTTTAATATTAATTGAGGGCGCAATTGAAGTAAAAAGGTATTAATTTGGGGTAAATTTATGATTTCTGAAAATTAAGGGTCAAATGTGGATAGAAGCTTATTTTTAGACGTCAATCTGAGAGAATGAATAAATTGATAGGTTAATGTTTGAAAGGAATTACATGGAGGGGTTAAAGTTTAACATGCAAAGATTAGCTAGGTGATTTTGTGGCATGCAAAAGGCTTAAGGACTTATAAAGGAATTATCCCTTGCTTTTATAAAGAGCTAGATTTGAGAGAGAGAGTGAGTGAACGGTATTTTCTTCAAGAAATGCGGAATGTTCTTCTTCCTCTCTCATTTAAGATTCAAATTGATTTCTTTGAGTAACCTTGAAGAGGAAAATTTGTGCATGTGGTTAATCAAGAGTTTAATGCATTAATTTAAGGTAATTAAGCTATTAATTTAACCCTTCATCATCATCATCTTCTTCTTCTTCTTTTCATTTTGGCTGAGGAAATGTTAATCAAGTGTTGGAAATTTTAAATGGTGATGATTTTCATGAAGGAGAAAAGGAAGGAAGAAAGAGCAAAGGAAAGGATATTGCAAGAGGTTGAAGATATAGGAATTTCAGCCAAGGAATGGAAATTTAGGGTTATATTTATGGGTTTTATCGAGGTTTCAGTATGAATTTTGAAGAATAGAATATCAGATGTGAGAGTCACTGTCGAGTCGTGAATTTTTGTCCAACTCGTAAAGCTCTTCACGAGTCATGCACCTTATTCTTCTGGGTCATTTGTGATCATTGGTTTTCACTCATGAATACCTTCACAAGTTGTTAATTATAGTCCGACTCGTGAAGCTCTTCACGAGTCATGAAATGTAGCTTTTCTTCTCTACTCATGAAACCCTTCACAAGACGTGAGTTTTCGCCTTTTAGCTTCACTTGTGAATCTCTTCACGAGTCAAATGCTTCTTCAGGACTGATTGACCTATTTGGATTGTTTTGCTCATAAGTTGAGCTATAGAATAGAAAATTGAATGATTCTTTTTGCATTGAAAAATAGAATTCCATACCTATATTGCATATGGAGAAACCTAAACTTAAATCTGCCTCTAAGTACATGGAATTTAGGGTTAAATCCAGACTAGTTCCCTTGACTGCTCACAGAAACATAATTTAAAATAATGGGCATAACATTTTGTAGTGATGTTGAAATGTTACAAAATAAAATTTTGGTAAAATTAGAGACATGAAAGTCTAACTTTGATGAAGAAATGTTGGTCTAAATCCTTCTAAATTTTACGTTATGAATTTTCTAAGTGACAGTCCACATTGTTTTGGTTTTAAAAAATAGCCTATAGTATTTCTCGAATAACTCGAGCTATAGGTCAGATATTAAGATGAATCTTGATGCTCTGGAAACTAGACACATAGAGGGATAAGATTTTTAAAGATCATTTAGACTAAAAATGACATCTTCCATTCCAAATGTGGCTCACAAATCGAGTCCAGAATTCTGCCCTATGCAGATTGTTGCTACACTTGATATTATGATTTTTAATTAATTGAGACAAATAGTTGTTTATGTGATAGTAAAATAAATTGGATAGGGCATGTAATATGACTATCAATGAAGGATTTATATGCATACATGTACATTTGTTTGTGTATATGAATAAAGATTAGTGATGAAATATCTAACCTATACATGTAATTAGACTTGTACATGATTGTCATATGCCAAATTGATGTATACATATGTAATCCTATGACATGAAAGTGCACATGATCTGAATGATGATAAAGGCATATATATTGGTAAACATGCTTATAGGAATAAGCCTACTATATGCGAATGTACCTACAGGTATGTACATTTACGATTATGTACATGAGTGTATGGGAATGTAATTGCCCTATGAGATAAAAGATGTTGTAGCATGACTATGAACATGTGAGATGCTTAATGAGAACATGATCAAGTATATAATATGATGATTATATGTTATGCATATATGTCATGATGCAAATTTATAGTCACACAAATTGGATGAACTAATTGTATAACTTGGCTTATGAAATGTGCATATATCTATTTATGCACCAGAGAACTCATAGTTTTACAAGACTCTATATATGTACAAATAGTATACTCTGAATACAGTCGTAATATGTGAATTGAACATGAATATAGTTCTGCATGCAATAGTGTTTCGGATGTGGATAGATAGGCGCCTATAGGGAAATTACAGCTGCCATAGTCTTGCCCAATTAGGTCTAAAGTATGTTTTTTCCCGTTTGGATCATGAACAGCCCCATTTGGGTTGATAGGCGACACCGTTTGGGTCTGTTTGATCGGTATAAAGTATATTTTGGTCCCGTTTGGGTCTATAAATCCGATATCTTCAGATATTCTTCATTTTGATACCGATGTGTATCGATAGTTCCTGTTATCCACTGATAAAGATAAGGAAGGCTAAACTTTATTTATAGTAATGATCAAAATTAAATAGTTAAAGTTTATCTGACTAAAGACTGATATTGTGGATTATATTGTTTGTTTGCCCATAGAAATTATGTTTCATTTGAATATGTTCACATGGGAAATTGCTATCTATATGAATTATGAATATGAGAATATTTGTTACTCTCTTGGGTACAATGTTTATGTATATGAGGATATGTTTTATGCTTTAAAGTATTTGTTATTATTGTCATGTTATGTTGTACATGTTATTTATAGTACAAATTGTATGTATATTTTTATAACCGTTGTGAGTGGTTATCCATCTGTAGATATTCCCCACTAAGCTTATAGCTTAACGTGGGTTATTTATCCGTATAGGTACAGTTAACAAGACTTTGTTTGAGGGACGATCTCTGAATCAGGAAGGGGCAACCATTGACTGTTAACCTTGATGTAGGATATTTTTGTATTACTATTATCATATGTTTTGCTTTTGGCCAGTTATCTTATAAAATGTGTATAACCGATGTGAAGTATTGTAACTCACTAGTAGTAAAGCTAAGAAACAGTATGTGTGCATGTGATATACATAAAGTAATATTCATATAGTATAGCATGCATGACACTAAGTATGAAAAGTAAAACAGGATTAGACTTGTAGCACATACATAAGTGTTTGAAACCGTATGACATGGTTAATGGTAAAATGATGGTTAAGTGAATGTAGTATAGGCATGATTAATAGTATTTAAATTATCAGATAAATAGGTTATTTATATAGGGGGTGCTACAATTTGTGGTATCAGAGCCTAGGTTTAGCCTTTTCTGGATAAAAATGAACCTAGGATTCTATAGTATGATATAGTGTTTTGTTGGCCTAATGCAGAAGTCCTTGTTTTCTAATAGATTGAAGATGGAGAGCTTTAGAGATGCTTTTAAGGAATCGGCTGAAAGTAAAAGGCCGGTTAGAACCAATCCTTCTAATCTTGGATCTTCATCATCCAATCCAAATGGGGTCCCAGCAGCCATCCCTGCAGAAGCATTGTTAAAGATATCACAGGATATGGCTCAAATTCTTCAAAGGATGACAACACCTAAAGCCCTAATATCTGAAATTAGGAAGCATGGTGCTGAAGAGTTTTTAAGCACTAATCTGGAACATTCTGAGGAAGCTGAATTTTGGGTGGAAAGGCTAGAGAGAATTTTTGATGAAATTCATTGTCCAGTGGGTCATAAGGCATCTTGTGTCGTGTCCTTATTACAGGGAGCAACTTATGATTGGTGGAAGTTGGTGTTGAAGCAACCCTAGTTACCAGATACCCTTACATGAGAATTTTTCACAGCTGAATTCAAGAAAAAGTATGTTACTAAAGCATATAAGCAAGAGAAGTTAAAGCAATTTCTCAACTTGAAACAGAGAGTTATGTATGTGGCTGAATATGAGAAAGAATTAAGTCACCTATGTAAATATGTTCCTGATGAGATGTTAACCAATGCTTTTAAATGTAGACAGTTTAAAGATGGGTTAAATGATTGTATCAGAGAAAAGTTAATTGGATCTACTTCTTTACAAGTGGTTAACTTCACTCAACTGGTTACAGCAGCCTTGCGAGTTGAAAAGAATGAAATTGCAAAAAGGGAGAGAGAACAGAGAAGGAGTGGGTCCAAGGGTGGATCTATAACTGGAAAGAAAGCTAAAAGAGCTCAAGGAAATCAGCCAGCTGAGTCTGGCTATAGTTCTACAAAAAGGGACAGGAGACAAAAATCATCTGCAGTGTCTAAGCATGGAAGGGAAGCTTCAGGGAAACAAAGTGGGGGGCAACCTCCAGTGTGTCCCTATTGTATTAGGAAACATTGGGGTAGTTGCAGAAAATTGACTGGGGTGTGTTTCAAGTGTGGTGGTATCGATCTCTTCATGGCAAACTGTCCTTCGAAGAGGGAACAGGGTGTTAGACAGCAGGGCAATAAAGGAACTTTTAATGCACCATCTTCAAGTAAAGGCAGAGAAAGAGGACATGGGGGATCCAGTCATCAGAGATCCCAGTCCAGGAACATTTTTGAATTAGTTGACAGACCCACAACTCCAATTGTTCCTATTCGGGCTTATGCAATAAAAGCTAGAGAGGATCAGAGTGCTCCAGAAGTCATAGCTAGTATTTTCTCTCTCTTTGATTCTGACATGCATGCACTGATTGATCTTGATTCCACTTATTCTTATGTTTGCACTGGGGATGTGGGTAGAAATGAGTCTATTGTACATGAACTGGAATATGATATATGTGTAACCAACCATTTGGGTCACAGTGTTGTTGTTAATAGAGTGCATAAACAGTGTCCTATTGTAATTCAAGGGAAAGAATTTCTTGTTGATCTTATTGAATTGCCATTTCGGTAGTTTGATATTATACTGGGTATGGATTGGCTGTCTAGACGTCATGCGGGGTGATTAATTGTGAAGCTAAAACTGTAACTCTTATTGGTGCTGATGGTAAAGAAACTATAGTTCAGGGCATTCTATCTAAACCCATAGCTAATGTAATAACAGTTATGCAAGCTTAGCGATTTCTGAGAAAGGGGTGTGAATCTTTCTTAGCACTTGTGCTTGATTCAAGAAAGAGATTGTGAATCTCCAAGAGATTCCAGTGGTGAAAGAATTTCCTAATGTGTTCCCTGAAGACTTACCTAGTCTTCCACCTGAAAGGGATGTTAAGTTGTCTATAGAAATTCTACCTGGTACAGCTCCTATTTTGAAGGCACCCTACAGGATGGCTCCTTTGGAATTGAAGGAACTAAAGGTTCAACTACAGGAGTTGCTCGACAAAGGCTTCATTAGGCCTAGTGCATCACTTTGGGGTGCACCGGTTTTATTTGTGAAGAAAAAAGATGGGTCTATGAGGATGTGTATAGATTACAGATAGTTAAATAGGGTAACAGTGAAAAATAAGTACCCTTTACCTTGAATTGAAGATTTATTTGATCAGTTGAAGGGTGCTGGAGTGTTTTCCAAGATTAATTTGCGATCGAGTTATTATCAACTTCGGGTTAAGGATGTGGATGTTTCCAAAATAGCCTTTAGAACTCGATATGGGCATTATGAGTTTTTGTGATGCCATTTAGGTTAACAAATGCACCAGCTGCTTTTATGGATCTTATGAATAGGGTATTTAGACCCTACTTGGATCAATTTGTTGTTGTGTTCATAGATGACATTTTGGTGTATTCGAGAAATGAAGCAGAACATGCTGAGCATTTGAGAATTGTTTTATAGACTCTGAGGGAGAATAAGTTATATGCTAAGCTGAGCAAATGTAATTTTTGGCTTAAAGAAGTTTCTTTCCTTGGTCATGTAGTATCTTTTGAAGGCATTAGAGTGGATCCAGTAAAAATTAAGGCTATAGTGAATTGGAAGCCGCCTCGAAATGTGACAGAAGTGAGAAGTTTTCTGGGCTTAACAGGTTATTACCGTCGTTTGTGAAAGGCTTTTCAGTTATAGCTGAACAACTCACTAAACTGTTGAGAAAAGGTATAAATTTGAGTGGACTAACTGGTGTCAGGCAAGTTTTGATCAGTTGAAGAAATTTTTGACAGAGGCTCCAGTTTTGACACAACCAGTTACAAGAAAGGAGTATGCTATGTATAGTGATGCTTCTAGAGTTGGTTTGGGGTGTGTGTTAATGCAAGATGGTAAAGTAATTGCCTATGCATCTAGACAGTTGAAGCCGCATGAGCAAAACTATCCAACCCATGACCTAGAGTTAGCAGCAGTAGTGTTTTCCTTAAAAAATTGGCGACATTATTTGTATAGGAAAAAGTGCAAAATATATACAGATCACAAAAGTCTCAATATTTGCTCACTCAAAAGAACTTAACTTGAGGTAGCGAATATGGTTGGAACTGTTTAAAGATTATGATTGTATAGTGGATTACATCCAGGCAAAGCTAATGTTGTAGCTGATGCCTTGAGCCATAAGATGATGGTTGCTATGATTGCACATCACTGTAGATGGAAACTTACATATGATGGTGCTTTAATAGCACAGTTGTAGCTAGACCTTATTTGAAGCAAACAATGATCGATGCTCAGAAACATGATGAAAGGTTGCAACAGATTTTGAAGTCTTCACATGAAGGGACCCAGTCTGAGTATTAAGTGAAAGAGGATGGGGGTGTGTATTATCAGAATAGATTATATGTTCTTGATGACAAAGAATTGAAAAGAACAGTATTGAATGAGGCTCACATTATAGTATTTACTATGCACCCTGGTGGGAATAAGATGTACCAGGATTGAAACAATGTTATTAGTGGCCTGGCATGAAGAAAGATGTGGTAGCATATGTCTCCAAATGTTTGACTTGTCAGTAGGTGAAAGCAGAGCACCAATTACCCTCTGGTTTGTTGAACCCCATCCCAATTCCACAGTGGAAATGGGAGGATTTTACCATGGATTTTGTAACAGATTTCCCCTTACATAGAAAAAGCATGATGCAGTTTGGGTTATAGTTGATAAGCTGACTAAATCAGCTCATTTCATACCAGTTCGGATGGATTACCCTATGGATAAATTGGCGGAACTCTATGTAAATGAGATTGTTAGACTGTATGGCATTCCAGTGTCAATAATCTCTGATCGAGATCTGAGATTCACATCGAAATTCTGGCAGAGTTTACAACAAGCACTAGGAACTCAGTTCCGTTACAGTACAACATTCCACCCTCAGACGGATGGTCAATTTGAACGGGTTATCCAAATTCTAGAGGATATGATGAGAGGATGTGTTTTGGATTTTGCAGGAAGTTGGCATAGATATTTAGCTTTAATAGAGTTCACCAACAATAACAGTATCAAAGGAGCATCGAAATGGCTTATGAGGCCTTGTATGGCCGAAAATGTAGCACTTCTATTTACTGGACTGAATTGTCGGAGCGCAAAGTTATTGGTCCTGATATTGTTAAAGACAT
>JBBPFJ010000117.1:388311-422562 GCA_037975025.1 Excoecaria agallocha
TAAACAAGCATTAATACATCAACTTGAATAAGATTAATAACATAAATACTTGTAATACATCCATACCAAGATAAGCACATGGGAAAAGAAACATTTAAAACATATATTAAGAAACTAAGTTCATATTCCATACATGGTTTAGGGGATTCAAAGATCCCCAAATAACAAAATGACTACTCATAACTCATAATGTAAATAACAAGGGAAAGAGAAAAAGAAATTATAAAACCCATTTTGAAAGTATGGATCTGAAGTGCAGCTGTGATACCCTTAATAAGGCTCTAAAAGAATGTACATGCATTTTAAAGATAATATAATTGATATTTGTTGAGTTAATCAATGAATTATAGGTTGAGGATATAGAGATAACTTCTTAAAAAGATAAAGGGTAAAATGGTCATTTTAAATTAAGTGATGTATATGATTAATTTTAATGAAATGTGAGTTAAGGAACCCAATTAAAAAGTTAAAGTGAAATTTTAGGGGAAGAAACATGATATTGAAGGAAAATAGGGAGTTAAGTGCAATTTTTGCAAAAGTCAACACATGGTCCTTTGGGAGTTTGACACCTAGCCTTCTAAAATTGTTTTGAGAAAGGAAAATTTAAGGAATGTATAAAGGATGGCAAGCCACTTCACTTCAAATAACTTCAAGCCACCATTTTCTCTTAAACTTAAATCTTTAACCCCTAAATAACCCCCAAATCCAACCCTAGCTTTTGAAAGGAGAGAGATTTTAGTGGTTAGTCTTTTTAAGGTAAGAATAATCTCTTTTCTACATTTTTTGCTTTTATTTATTTGATATTAAATTAAATGATTAAATGAATCTTTAAGCATAATAATCTATGGTTTATTATGAAGAAAGAGAGAGAAGCAAAGGTAAGGAGCAAAAGATATGGGTAGCTTGAAGAATTGGTCATCAAGAGGTATGGGAACTTTGGTAATTTTTGTAGGTGATATATATATATATATATATATGTATGTATTTAGTGATTAGAGATGTTAATTTAAGGGTTTTAAGTAATGAATGCATGAATATTATGGTTAATTGGGTGTAAGAACTGAAATGAAGCATATTTCTTCTAGTTAACAAAATTTATCCTTAGGTTCACTAGACCTGTGTAGATTTTTTTGCTTATATCTAGAGTTTGAGAGCTCCAAATTGAGTAATTATAGTTGGAGTAGAAATTAGAATCATAAACCTAAGTTTTATAAAAAGACACCAATGTTTTTTTCGTCTTTTATGATAGGGAAACATTTGCTTGAACCAAGACCTAGTCTACTGCCCTATCATTGGGAGTAGTCCATATTGTTTAGTGAATATCTTGAGTTTTAGAAGGCCAAATGGAGTGAATTTTAATGTTATAGAAACTAGAAATTTAATAGAGCAACTTTGTAGAAGAAACTTTATCAAAAAATGTCATTTTCTAAGTAAAAAAATTAGATGCAAAGAGATAAAAAAATATATACATAATTCATAGCCCAGGATGGGGCACATGGCTGAGACCAATTCGTCTCAGTCGAGTGCTTCCCATTTATAGTTTATACATGGTCTTTAGGCTCGAAAAGTTACAAAAAGCTACTTGAACCATTCCAAACAACTTGGGAACACATTAAGAACATAAATAGGAATATGCCATGCCATGAAACACATATAAACCATGATTTAAAGATTGAGAAATAATTGTAATTGAACCCAATTTATAAGAAAACGTAAGTACAAGAGTTTTTTTAGCCATCTTTTGAATTGCACATCAATTTATGCATGTAACCAATGGAATCAAGATATAAGATTATAAATGAAGAATTATATGTTAAGATATGTGCAAATATGTAGATAAATGTATACATATAAAGACATATTGAGTTATAAGACATGTGAAATAGATAATAAAACCTTGAGATATAGCTATAAGGAATTGGAACACCTAAGGAAATTAAGGCTATTACCCAACTCACATATTAATTCTATGTGTGTAACCTAATGTAACTAAAATATGTAACAATATTGATAAGGGTGTATACACACACACACACATATATTATATATATATTTAGAAATATATATATATATATATATATTATATTATATATATATATATATATATATATATATATATATATATATATATATAAGCTTACATGCAAACATGCATGAAGGTTTATATTTTTTGGAACATGCATTCGTGTTACAACCACATTATTGTACATAGGTATGGATATTGATATACATACATACATATATATATATATGTATGTATGTATATATGTATATTATGATGCATTGGCCATATATATATGTGAGTGTGCATAATATGATGCATTAAATGTAATGTAATGTAATATATATGTATATATATATATATATATATGTATGTATGTATGTATGTATATTGTGATGTATTGGGCATATATATATGTGCGTGTGCATAATGTGATGCATTAAATGTAATGTAATAGGCTCAGGTATAAATATGAATAGTATATGTATAGGATGAATCATACAGATATATGTGCATTCATGCATATAGACAATAGTCTCTATATAAATGTAACTATTATGAGTATGTCATATAATCATGGTAATGATCACACATGACCAAAGATGTTACAATTAAAACATGTAAGCTATATAATCTTTATAAGCTTGAGATTATACATTAATACTCAAAGCTATGTTGCTATGATTGTAAAAGGATACTGATATATGCACATGTGTATATAAAGATAACTCAATTATAATAACATATAGAAACATATAAACATACAATATACATGATGCTATGCTGAAAAATATATATGCAATTGAGTTAAAGGCATATAAGACAATGAGAGAAAAGTTACAGTTGCTTGCGACTGGGTCTAGGTTGTGAATAGATTGGCATGCCTATAAGGGTGTATTACAGTTGCTTTAGGATTGAACATATTGGGTCTATGATATAGGATTGACCCTGTTGGTTCCATGATATAAGATTGACCCTGTTGGGTCGATGATACAGATTTGGCCCTATTTGGGTCCATGATACAGATATGATCCCGATTGGATCATAAATAACCTCATTTGGGTTGTATCCGACCCTGTTCGCGTCCACTTGACCTATCTAACAATACAGTTTCGTACCTTCAGGTGTTATAGTTAACCCATTATCCATACTCTTAGAAAAAAAAATGTAGGCTTAATATAAGGCATAAGAAAAGCAATATAACAAGTAATTTAATATGATAATATGCTAATTTACACCATGATCTGATATCTATCATCATTATTTATAGATGAACTCATGTATAACATAAAGAGAATATGTAAAATAATGTAGCTATGTTTGTAATACATGTATATAGTATGTTTATGACACATGTAAGGTGTTATAGAAACATATGCATATAATAATCACTATTGATTCCTAATGTTTTCATTGCTTTCACATGAAATTTAACTAATGATTGTCATTGACTATAATATATACATGCAACCTTAATAATAAGTTAAGTATAGTTGTTATGCAAATTGTATACTATGGTTCCAAATTGTATTTGACTAATATAATGCCTATGTGTGTAAGTTATCAACGACTATGGTAAGAAATTATTTTTAGATTATATTTTTTTTATTCCCTACTAAGCTAGTAAGCTTAGCATGAGTGTTTATCCATATAAGTACTTAAAGATAGATTTCTTCCTGGTGGGACAAAATATGCTACTACAAGGCCAACACTAGAGATAGGAAGAGTCTATGTATGTAATTGTATTTTATTGACTTTGATAATTATTATATTGTATTAATAGTAATATAATATGAAGAACAAGACTACAAAATTGTTTATTAACCTAAAGCTTTCTTTGTAAATCCTTATATATGTGTTGATGCATGTTATAATATATATGATTGCATGTATTAGGAGAGATTAGAATAGTCCTTACAACAATAACTTCTTCTCTTCTTCTCCAAGCTTGGTCTTGATTGAAACTATAACTCTAAATTATAAACTAACTAAAGCTATGAATGTTTGTATTTTTGATGTAAAATTATATTAAAAGAGTAATTTTTGCAAGTACATCTATATAAATTAAGTATAAGAACCCTAAAGTATAAAGAACTACGAGCTAAAACTACAGAGAAAAACCTTCAAATTCAAAAACCTAAAAAGATTCCCTTTATAGTTAGACAAGATGCAGCTTTTATACTAGTCCAAAGCAAGACATAGTTGAGATGATTGGTCTCAATTGAGTCAAATTTGTTAAAAAAGTATTGTAGCTCAGGACACAATTGTGACACTTTGGTCTCAACTGAGTGCACACCCTTTTGGACTGAATCAATCTTGAAATCTGCATTGGACACGAAAAAACAAATGGTCTGAATTGAGTCCCTTGGTTAAATTGTGTGTTTTGAGGATTTACAAGGCACACAACTAAGACAGATGATCTTAGCCGAGTTCTAGCCATTATTTCTGCACAAAATCAAAGAATACACCATTAAAAAGTCAAGATTTTCATAAATATTAAAATAATCCTATTTGGCATAAAAAGGAAATTTTAACACTTAAATTAGGAAAACATGCACAATGAAATGCAAACACATATAAAAATATACTAAAAATAAACACTAAATCGGAGTTATCACATGTAATCATAAATGAATTATGAACTTATAGCTGGTGAACTTAATATTATTTGTAGTTAGAGACAGAAGTAAATTAATAATCGAATGCATTAGAAATTCAATTGGTAACCAAAGAGAGAATGAAATGGCAAAATAAGGATAGCAGTTAGTTATGGGTTGTTAATATAATTTTTGATACATGGATAATAATACATATATTTATATGGCATGGAAATTAATTAGTATTTAGTAATGCATAGAGATTCAGTTTATTAACTCAAAGTCATATGATTTACAAATGTGTATCTCAATAAACTTAAATTCACATTAACATGTGTTTAAGAAAGGTTGTAAGTCAAAGTGGTTTGTTAAGAATAAAATATAGAATCTAAAAATATATCGATGAGGTATATAATTAATGGTAAGAGTACATAATTGTTAAATAAGTAGAACAGTATAATAAATGATTGATATTGAATAGAGCAATGATATGTAAATTGAGTTGTAATTAGAAAATTTTATAATCATATGGTTATTCTTTTAAATGATTATTATATATGTTTAAAAATATGCCTATATGTGTTGATGTGAGTTGATTCATGCATAGTTTGTGAATGTTTTTGTGAAGTAAATGTCTACTTTTAGTTAAGTTTTTATGTGAAACATGGTGCTTTTTATGTGTTTGTGTTCTAAGTGTGTGTAGGGACTAAAGGAACAATAACAAAGGAAAAGAGGCAGAAATCAAGTAAAAGAAGGAGCTCTATCATGAGTGCAGTAGGAGTCACGAGCACGACACAAGAAGGCATCAAAAGAGGAGGTCAACGCAAAAAAAAGTCAACACAAGAGGAAACGCGTCCTATTGCTGGAGTGACATCCTTTACGAGCATGAAAGCAAGGAGATATTGAGTGGTTACTTTTGAAGGGACTCTCGAAGGGGCATGTCATTCCGCCAAGGGTTGCATACTTCTCGAGGGGCATTTCTGAAGGACACAAGGATTGAAATCTTATATTAACACAAAAAATAGTTAGTTGCAAAGGAGATATACACATAAGTTATGAAAAAAACCACTTACAAATTTTGTTTTTTTTTTTGCTATAATTAGTACATTTTACTTTGCTCTTTTGAGAAAAAGACAAGCAAGAAGAACAAAATTTACTTAGACAGTGAAAAAGGGCTGAGAGATTTCTTTTTACTATCTCTTATCTACTGCTTCTTTTTGTAATTAGTAAATGATATTTTCTTTAGGAACTTGAATATTGATGTCTATATCTTTTATATTATTAGTAATATACATAGTCTTTATTCATAGAATTCTTTATAAGTACTTTATGCATGATTATTATAAGTGAGAGTATGATTGAGAAATATATTCTCTCTTATAACTAGTAAGGATTCATTATCAAAATATTGCTTGAGTGATCGGGATATTAAGATAATTACTACAAGTTAGCATTTAATCTTAAGATAGGTGTTTATAATTAACTAATGCATTAATGAAAATTAAGAGTTAGAATTATATATGCATGTTTTAGGAATAACTATTTCATGTTAAGAGAATAAATTAAGACATTAATCCAACTTGATTTGCATTGTAAGAGTAAAATTTAATGTGAGAGAATAAGTTCAAGTTAAATTTATATCTTGTAATATCAACCTCTAATTGTCTTCTTTGATTATCAATAAAGTAGGTTTAATTAGTATTTCTAGTATTAGTATAGACTTTTGTTAATTCAACAACTCAATTTATTAATATTGTAAACAAGATTAAGAATTGAGTAATAATGTGCAATCACTTATCTTATACTCATAGGAATGATATCTTAAGTACTATAATCGATGAACTATGTGCTCGTGAATTTAGCACTAACAAGTTTTTGGCGCCATTGCTGGGGAATAAAGATGTTTTGTGTTAATTGCCATTATAATGCTTGATTCAAGATTTTGGATTACAACATTTAATTAGTGTTTGTTTGTTTGTTTTGTATTATAGATTTAGGAGCTCAAGTGTATGCCTAGAACATGTAATTCTCAAGAAGAATTTGAATGCTTAAATTCAAAGATAGAAAGATTTGTGTTAAATATCCAGAAACCAAAGAAGAAGAAGACTAGGAGACCAACCATGGCTGAAGATAATCCTCCATGCTTGATGGATTATGCTACACCTGCCTTAAGTGGTACTTAACAAGGAGTAGTAAGACCTACAGTAAATGCTAACCAATTTGAAATAAAAGCCTCTCTTTTGCAAATGGTTCAAAATAGTATTCGATTTTGTGGATTGCCAAATGAGGATCCTAATGGTCGTTTAGCAAATTTTCGTGAAATTTGTGATACTTTTAAAATAAATGGACTTTCTATGGATGCAATTAAACTTCGGCTTTTTCCTTTTACAATGAAGAATAAAGCAAAAGCTTGGTTGAACTCGCTTGCTAGAAGGTCAATTACCACTTAGGATCAATTGGCCTAAGCTTTTCTTTCTAATTATTTTCCATTGGCAAAGACTACTAAAATTATTAAAGAAATTGCTACTTTTATGCAACAAGATAACGAGCCTTTGTATAAGGCATGGGAAAGGTTTAAGGAATTGCAGCAGAGTTGCCCTCATCATAATCTTTTGAAAGAGTTGCTCATACGGACCTTTTATAACAAAGTTAACCCTACTAATAAAGGGACCATTGATGCAGCTATTAGAGCATCTCTCATGAGGAAGACTATGGATACGGCTTTTGAGTTACTGGAAGAGATGTCAATAAATAATTATATATGGCCTATGAAATGAGCCAAGATATCTCCTTCTTCCCCTACTAAAGGTGTCCATGCTGTAGATTCAGTCATGGCTTTACAAGCCCAAGTTGCTGCCTTGTCACATAAAATTTATTATTTGAGTATAGAAGGAACCCCACCAAATGGTTGTACCCCTTATGGTCAACGTGAGAGTTTTAGGGTAGGAATGGCTTGTTCGGAAGAACAAGTAAGTTTGTACAAGGTCAAGGGCATGGAAACCCTTAGCAAGCACTTATAACCCTGGTTAGAGGAACCATCCTAACTTTTCCTAGGGAAATTGCAAAAATAGAGGTGTTATAGGTTTTCAACCGAGTTAAGATAGGTTTGGTGCTTTGAAGGTTAAAATGGATAGGTTTTTAGAGGGTATTATTTTAAAACTTATTTCTCAAGATGAAAACTATAAGACTATAGAGTCTAAGTTTGATCAAATAGCAAAGAAACAATCATCATCCATACATAATTTAGAAGTTCAAATGAGTCAATTGGAAAGTGCACTACCTTCATGACTTCAAAGGTGCCTTTTAAGCAACATGAAGGACAATCCATGAGAGCAGTTGAAGGCCATTTCACTCAGGTTAGTTAAGACATATGTTAATAATTTTTCAACTAATGAAAATGGAGTTTTGCAAGAAATTCAGGAGGGAGAGAATGCTTTTGTCACAAGCACGACAAAAGCCATGACCATGACAGAGGGGAGTATGAACAATGTCATGAACGCAACACCTAACATGAGCATGATAGAAATAGGTTCTAAAGATAAGATTTATCAACCTCATCCACCATTTCTATAACATTTGAAACAGAAGGATATGGATAAGCAATTTCTTCACTTTTTAGATAAATTAAAGAATGTGCATATTAATTTGTCATTTGTTAAAGCTATTTCCCAAGTTCCCAATTATGCTAAATTTTTGAAAGATTTCATTTCTAAGAAAAGAAGTTGAAAGGATGTTTTGACTGTTGCTTTGACTGAGGATTGTAGTTCAATTATCTCAAATAATTTACCAACCAAAGTGAATAATCCTAATAGCTTTATTATTCCATGTACCTTAAGGGATATGAAGTTTCCTAGGTTTTTTTGTGATTTAGAGGCTAGTATAAACCTCAAGCCATTTTTAATCTTTAAGAAATTAGGCCTAAAAGATGTGAAATCTACTTCTATGGTGTTACAACTTGCTTACCAATCTTTAAAAAAACCATATGGTATTATTGAAGATGTATTAGTCAAGGTTGATAAGTTTATATTGCCAACTGACTTTGTGATACTTGATTTTGCTTATGGTACTAATTGCCCATTAATTTTGGGTAGACCTTTCATGAATACTGGTAAGGCTTTAGTTGATTTATTGGAAGGTAAATTAATCTTAAGAGTAAGGAATGATAGTGTGGTGTATCATATGGACAAAGCACTAAAATACCCTATGGAAAATTATGTATGCATAAAGGTAGATGTAATTAATTATTGAGTGTTGGAAGTGTTAGGGATTAAAGATCCCATGGCAGATTCCCATGATGAAGGGACGAATGAGGAGGTGGATCAAGGTGTTTAAAGGCTAAAAATTTTGCATCAAAGTGAGGATCTATTGCCTCCATCAATTGTAAGTGCTCCTAATATGGAATTGAATGAGTTACCTAATCATTTAAGGTATTGATTTCTTGGAGAAAATTTTACTTTACCTATTGTCATTTCTAATAGTCTTACAAAAAAGCAAAAAGAGATGTTATTGTAAGTGGTTAGGAAGAGAATTAGAAGTATAGGTTGGTAAATTTCAGATTTAAGGGGAATTAGCCCTAATATGGTTTTGCATAGAATTCTTATGGAAGAGGGTTATGAACCTAAGGCTGATAGGTAAAGAAGGTTAAATCCTAGTATGAATGAAGTGATTCAAAAAGAATTCATTAAGTTGTTAGATGTTGGGATTATCTATCCTATTTCGGATAGTGAATGGGTTAGTCCTATCCAATGTGTGCCTAAGAAAAAGGGGATGACTGTAGTAAGAAATGAGAATGGAGATTTGATTCCTACTAGAACCACCATGGGGTAAAGGGTATGTATTGATTATAAAAAATTGAATGTTACCACTAGGAAGGATCATTTTCCTTTACCATTTATAGATCAAATGTTAGAGAGGATTACATGTCATTCTCATTATTGCTTTTTTGATGGTTTCTCAGGTTATTTTCAAATTTTCATTTACCTTAGTGATCAAGAGAAAATAACTTTTATTTGTCCCTATGGTACCTTTGCATATAGAAGGATGCCTTTTGGTTTGTGTAATGCACTCGTAACTTTTCAAAGGTTCATGACTTCCATTTTTGGAGATATGATTGAGGAGATAATGGAAGTGTTCATGGATGAATTTTTATTTATGGATATTCTTTTGAGCTTTATTTGCATAAACTAGATAGAGTTTTAGCTAAATGTGAGGAGACAAATTTAGCACTTAATTGGGAGAAATGTCATTTCATGGTTGAGGAAGGGATTGTATTAGGGCATAAAATTTCAAGGTAAAGGATTGAGGTAAATAGGGCTAAGATAGATTTGATTGAGAAGTTGCCTCCACCTACTACAATAAAGGGTGTTAGGTAATTTTTAGGACATACTAGTTTATATAAAAGATTTATTAAGGATTTTTCTTTAATTGCTAAACCATTGACTAATTTCTTAATAAAATATATTCCTTTCAATTTTAATGATGTATTCTTAGTAGCTTTTGAGAGGTTAAAGAAAGCTCTCATAAGTGCACCTATCATAACTTTACTAGATTGGAACCTTCCTTTTGAAATAATGCGTGATGTAAGTGACCTAGTTGTAGGATGTGTTTTAGGTCAGTAGAAAGATAAGAAGTTGCATGTTATTTACCATGCTAGTCACACTCTCTTGGGTCCTTAATTAAATTATACAACCACAGAAAAAAATGCTTGTTGTTGTGTTTGCTTGTGATAAATTTATATCATACTTGTTAGGATCTAAAGTTATTATTTATACGGATCGTACGGCATTAAGGTATTTGTTTGCCAAGAAGGATGCTAAACCTAGGTTAATTTGTTGGGTTCTATTATTACAAGAATTTGGCATCGAAATACGAGACAAAAAAGGGTAGTTAAAATTTAATGGCTGATCACTTGTCTAGATTAGAGAATGAGGATGGACCTATAGGTGATGATGAGTCATTAATGTTAGTTAGCCATCTTAATACACCTTGGTATGTAGATTATGCTAACTATATTGTTGTAGGAATTATACCTTATTGTTTATCTTTTTAGCAAAGGAATAAGTTCTTCTATGATATCAAACATTATCTATAGGAGGAGCCCTACTTGTTGTATATTTATGGAGATAGAGTTTTGCATTAATGTCTAAGTGAAGATAAGCATCTTGACATCTTATCTCATTGCCATTCATCTCTATATGTAGGACATAATGGTAGTGGGAAGATAGCTGCTCATGTACTTAAATGTGGATTCTATTAGCCAATGTTGTTTCAAGATGCAAAGAAGTTTGTGGCATAATGTGACAAATGCAAAAGGACAGAAAATTTAGGTAAGAAAGATGAAATGCGTCCTATTGTAATAGAGTGCATAAACAGCGTCCTATTGTAATTCAAGGGAAAGAATTATTTGCTGATCTTATTGAGTTGCCATTTCGGGAGTTTGATATTATACTGGGTATGGATTGGCTATCTAGACATCATGCAGTGATTAATTGTGAAGCTAAAACTGTAACTCTTTTTGGAGCTGATGGTAAAGAAATTATAGTACAGGGCATTCAATCTAAACCCATAGCTAATGTAATAACAGCTATGCAAGCTAAGTGATTTTTGAAAAAAAAGGGGATGTGAAGTTTTCTTAGCACTTGTGCTTGATTCAAGAAAAGAGAATGTGAATCTTCAAGAGATTCCAGTGGTGAAAGAATTTCCTGATGTGTTCCCTGAAGACTTGCCTAGTCTTCCACCTGAGAGGGAAGTTAAATTGTCTATAGACATTCTACCTGGTACAACTCTTATTTCGAATGCACCATACAGGATGGCTCCTTTGGAATTAAAGGAACTAAAGGTACAGCTACAGGAGTTGCTTGACAAAGGCTTCATTAGGCCTAGTACATCCCCTTGGGGTGCACCGGTTTTATTTGTTAAGAAAAAGGATGGGTCTATGAGGATGTGCATAGATTACAGACAGTTAAATAGGGTAACAGTGAAAAATAAGTACCCTTTACCTAGAATTGAAGATTTATTTGATCAGTTGAAAGGTGCTGGAGTGTTTTCCAAGATTGATTTGCGATCGGGTTATTATCAACTTCGGGTTAAGGATGTAGATGTTTCCAAAATAGCCTTTAGAACCCGATATGGACATTATAAGTTTCTGGTGATGCCATTTGGGTTAACAAAAGTACCGGCTGCGTTTATGGATCTTATGAATAGGGTGTTTAGACCCTACCTGGATCAATTTGTTGTTGTGTTCATAGATGACATTTTGGTGTATTCGAGAAATGAAGCGGAACATGCTGAGCATTTGAGAATTGTTTTACAGACTCTGAGGGAGAATAAGTTATATGCTAAGTTGAGCAAATGTAATTTTTGGCTTAAGGATATTTCTTTCCTTTGTCATGTAGTATCTTCTGAAGGTATTAGAGTGGATCCAGCAAAAATTGAGGCCATAGTGAATTGGAAGCCGCCTCGAAATGTGATAGAAGTGAGAAGTTTTCTGGGCTTAGCAGGTTATTACCGTCGTTTTGTGAAAGGCTTTTCAGTTATAGCTGCACCACTCACTAAACTGTTAAGAAAGGGTATAAAGTTTGAGTGGACTGACCGGTGTCAAGCAAGTTTTGATCAGTTGAAGAAATTTTGACAGAGGCTTCGGTTTTGGCACAACCAGTTACAGAAAAGGAGTTTGTTATGTATAGTGATGCTTCTAGAGTTGGCTTGGGTTGTGTGTTAATGTAAGATGGTAAAGTAATTGCCTATGCACCTAGACAGTTGAAGCTGCATGAACAGAACTATCCAACCCATGACCTAGAGTTAGTAGAAGTAGTGTTTGCCTTAAAAATTTGGCGACATTATTTGTATGGGGAAAAGTATAGAATCTATACAGATCACAAGAGTCTCAAATATTTGCTCACTCAAAAGGAACTTAACTTGAGATAGCGAAGATGTTTAGAACTGTTTAAAGATTATGATTGTATAGTGGATTACCATTCAGGCAAAGCTAATGTGGTAGCTGATGCCTTGAGCCATTAGATGAAGGCTGCTATGATTGGACAATCGTTGTAGATGGAAACTTGCATATGATGGTGCTTTAATAGACAGTTGAAGGCTAGACCTTGTTTGAGGCAAACAGTGATTGATGCACAGAAACATAACGAAAAGTTGCAACATATTTTGAAGTCTTCACATGAAGGGACCCAGTCTGAGTACTCAATGAAAGAGGATGGGTGTGTGTCTTATCAGAATAGATTATATGTTCCAGATGACAAAAAAATTAAGAAGAACAGTACTAAATGAGGCTCACAATACAGTATTTACTATGCACCCTGGTGGGAATAAGATGTACCAGGATTAGAAGCAATGTTATTGGTGGCCTGGCATGAAGAAAGATGTGGTAGCATATGTCTCCAAATGTTTGACTTGTCAGCAGGTGAAAGTAGAACACCAGTTACCCTCTGGTTTGTTGAATCCCATCCCGATTTCATAGTGGAAATGGGAGGATATCACCATGGACTTTGTAATAGGATTGCCCTTTACATAGAAAAAGCATGATGCAGTGTGGGTTATAGTTGATAAGCTGACTAAATCAGCTCATTTCATACCAGTTCAGTTGGATTATCTATGGATCAACTGGCAGAACTTTATGTAAATGAGATTGTTAAACTGCATGGCATTCCGGTGTCAATAATCTCTGAGCGAGATCCGAGATTGACATTGAGATTCTGGCAGAAGTTGCAACAAGCACTTGGAACTCAGCTCCATTACAGTGCAGCATTCCACCCCCAGACGGTTGGTCAATCTAAACTTGTTATTCAAATCTTAGAAGTTATGATGAGAGGTTGTGTTTTGGATTTTATAGGAGGTTGGGATAGATATTTAGCTTTAATGGAGTTCGCTTACAACAACAGTTAACAAAGGAACATCGAGATGGCACCTTATGAGGCCTTGTATGGCTGAAAATGTAGGACTCCTGTTTACTGGACTGAATTGTCTAAGCGCAAAGGTATTGGTCCTGATATTGTCAAAGATATAGAACAAAAGGTACAAGTTATCAAGCAGAGATTGAAGGAAGCTAGTGATAGACAGAAGTCATATACTGATTTGAAAAGAAAGGATATTGAATATCAAGTGGGTGACAAAGTGTTTTTGAAAGTGTCCCCTTGGAGAAAAGTATCGGGATTTGAGAAAAAGGGTAAACTGAGCCCAAGGTTTATTGGCCCATATGAGATTCTTCAAAGAGCTAGGCCAGTAGCATATAGATTGGCTCTCCCTATAGAATTAGCCAAACTTCATGATGTGTTTCATGTTTCTATGCTTCGAAGGTATCGTTCAGATGAATCCCATGTGATACCAATTCAAGATGTGCAAGTACAGCCGGATTTTACTTATGATGAAGAGCCTATAGCAATTCTGGCTAAAGAAGTTAGACAGCTAAGGAATAAGCAAATTTCACTTGTTAAAGTACTTTGGAAACATCATGATATACAAAAAGTTACTTGGGAGCCAGAAACAGCTATGAAGGAGCAATATCCTCATTTATTCAAAACAGGTATGAATTTCGGGGACGAAATTCTTAAGGGGGAGAGAATTGTAAGGCCCCTAACATGACCCTAATTTAATTTGCATATTTTTGTGTTTAAGTAAGGGGGTAAATTAACACATTGTTATGTTAATTCCATGAAAATAAAATAAAAGAGTATGGTTTAATATCAATTGAGGGTGCAATTGAAGTAAAAAGGTGTTACTTTGGGGTCAATGTATTGATTTGGAAACTCAAGGGTCAAATGTGGATAGAAATAAATGTTTAAAGGTCAATTTGAGAGATGGAATAAATGGATAGGTTAATATTTGAAAGGAATTAAATGGAGAGGTTAAAGTTTAACATGCAAAGATTTGCTAGGTTATTGTGTATCATGCAAAAGGTTAAAGGACTAAAGAGGTAATTATCCTTTGCTAATATAAAAAGCCAACTTTGAAGAGAGAGAAGAAAGAATGGAATCGGCAATTCTTCAAGAAACTCAGAAAATGCTTCTTTCTCTCTCTTTTATGATTTAAAGTTGATACCTTAAGTAATCTTGAAGAGGAAATTGTGCATGTTGGTTAATCAAGAGTTTAAGGTTTTAAACTAAGGTAATTAAACCATCAATAAGCCCTACAACATCATCTTCTTCTTCTTCTTCTTCTTTTCATTTTAACTGAAAAGAACGTTAACAGTGTGCTGGAACTTGTATGTCGTTCATTTTGTGAAGGAGAAGAGGAAGGAAGGAAGAGCAAAGGAAAGGATATTGCTTGAGGTTGAAGATATAGGAATTGTCAGCCAAGGTATGGGAATTTAGGCTGTTCATAATGCATGTGAAATTGATTGCTAGAACTGGGTATGATTTACAGAATTCAAAGTTACGTTTTGCTGGTTTTTCTCGATGTGAGGTTGAAGAAGATTGTCCTTGCCGAGTCGTGAATGTCTTCACGAGTCGTGAACTTTTGTTCGACTCGTGAAGCTCTTCACAAGTCGTGCATCTTCTTCCATTGTTAGGTTCACTCATGAAGCTCTTCACGAGTCGTGAACATTAGTCCGACTCGTGAAGCTCTTCACGAGTCGTGAAGTATATATGCCTTTCTTCTCCACTCATGAACTCATTCACGAGTCGTGAGGTTTGCCCTTTTTGCTTCACTCGTGAAGCTCTTCACGAGTCGTGAAGTATATATGCCTTTCTTCTCCACTCATGAACTCGTTCACGAGTCGTGAGGTTTGCCCTTTTTGCTTCACTCGTGAAGCTCTTCACGAGTCGAATGCCCTTCACGATTGAATGAACCACCTGGATTGTTTTGCTCATAAATTGAGCTACAAAATAGCAAATTGAGTGATTATTTTTGCATTGAAAAATAGACTTCTATACTTATATTTCATATGAAGAAACCTAAACTTAAATCTGTCTCTAACTACATGGAATCTTGGGACGAATTCATACTAGTTTCCTAAACTGCTCATAAAAATAGAATTTACTATTATGTGCAGATTGTTACTACACTTGATAATATGATTTTTAATAAATTGAGACAGATATCTGTTTATGTTATAGTAAAGTTAATTGGATAGAGCATGTGATATGGCTATCAATGAAGGATTTATATGAATACATATGCATTCAATTGTGTATATGAATAAAGACTAGTGATGAAATATCTAAACTATACATGTAAATAGTTTTGTGAATAATTTTCACATGCCAAATTGATATATATATACAAATGTAATCTTATGACATGATAGTACACATTTTGACATGTACCTATGCTATGAAATAGGGACTATAATAGTACGACCTTGGCATGTGTATATGCCCATGTGGATACATGTTGATATTTTGTATAGCACATGATGTGAATGATGATAAAGGTATATATATATATATATATATATATATTGGTAACATGCTCATAAGACTATGTCAACTATATGCGAATGTACCCACAGGTATGTACATTTATGATTATGTATATGAGTATATGAGCATGTAATTGCCCTATGAGATAGAAGATGTTTTGGCATGACTACGAACATGTGAAATGCTTAATGAGAACATGATCAAGTATATGATATGATGATTATATGTCATGCTTATATGTTATGATGTAAATTATATAGTCATACAGATTTGAATAAGCCAAATGTATAACTTGGCTTGTGAAATGTGCATATATCTGATTATGCACCATAGAATTCATAGTTATATAAGACTATGTATATGTGAACAATATTATACTATGAATACAGTATTAATATGTGAATTGAACACGAATATAGTTCTGCCTGCGATACAGTTTTAGATGTGGATAGATAGGCGCCTATAGGGAAATTGCAGCTGCCATAGTTTGGCCCGCTTGGGTCCATAGTATATGCATGATCCCGTTTGGATCATGATCAGCCCCGTTTGGGTTGATAGGCTACCCCGTTTGGGTATGCTTGACCGGTCCATAGTATAGTTTGGCCCCGTTTGGGTCTATAGATTTGATATCTTCAGATATCCTTCTTTGATACCGATGTGTATCCATAGTTCCCGTTATCCACCAATAAAGCTAAGGCAGGCTAAACGTTATTCATAGTAATGATAAAGAAATTAAACAGTTAAAGTGATTTGACTAAAGATTGATATTGTGGATCATAATGTTGTTTTACCACAGAAATTATGTTTTATTTGAATATGTTTACATGGGAAGTTACTGTCTATATGAATTATGAATATGAGAATATTTGTTACTCTTTTGGTACAATGTTATGCACATGAGAATATGCTTTATGCTTTAAACTATATGTTATTGTTGCCATGCTATGTTGGACATGTTGTTTATAGTATATGTATATATTGTATATGTATGTTTTGATGACCTATGTGAGTGGTCATCCATCTGTAGATATTCCCTACTAAGCTTTATAGCTTAGCACGGGTTATTTTATCCGTGTAGGTTCAAATAGCAAGACTTTTGTTTAGGGACATTATCTGCATCAGGAAGGGCCAACCATCGACTTATAACCTTGATGTAGGATATTTTGTAATACAATTATCATATGTTTTGTATATGGGCCAATTATCTTATGATATGTATAAAACCTATGTGGATTATTGTAACTCACTAGTAGTAAAGCTAAGACAAAATATGTGTGCATGTGATATACATAAAGTAATATTCATATAGTATAGTATGCATGATACTAGGTATGAAATGGAAAATAGGAATAGACTTGTAGCACGAATATAAGCATATAAAATCATATGGCATGATTAATGGCTAAATGATGATTAAATGAACATGTAGTATAAGCATGATTAATAGTATTCATGATACATGTTTAATGGGGTAGTTGCATAGGGGGTGCTACAAATATAATTAATTCAAACAAATTAGGACATTAGATAAAGTTTAGATAAAAACAAAATTTTTAAGCTTGTATATGCGTGAATATGAAATTTGTTAGTTGGGTATCCACCACTAGGCATCTGTATACTTAGCACGTAGTTATTTACTATGTATTGGTACTTGGAAGTTATTGGTAGGAACTCGAAGGCATAAGAATTGGATGCAGACAAAGTCATGCTTCGAATGAGACAATTTCTATATTTATGTGTAGCATGTATAGACACGGTGATAATTTTGATATAAGAGTATTACATTTTGTGGTATTAGAGCATGATTTAGGCGGTCCTAAAATCAAAGTTGGGTGAAACGATTAAATATACATGCCACAAAGTTATTGATAGTTTAGGATGGTTTAGGAAAATAAAGCAACCCATCCCTTCTAATCTAAGATGAAAATAATTGGAAAATTATATTAGAACAAGGAAGTATGAAAGAACAATAGTGTTTTTAGCTATTTAATTCGAATGAAAATTTTTTTAACGGGGGAGAATTGTAAAGGCCTAAAATTCCAATTTCATGAGTTGTGTTTTTCGAACCATGAATAGTGATATCGAGGTGGTATCGGGTGTGATTATACTAGCACTAATTCTTCGAATCCCATCAAAACTCCAAAGTTAAATGTATTTAGGCAAGAGTAGTACTAGGATGGGTGACCTCCTAAGAAGTCTTTGTGTTACACTATTAGAAAGTATAAATTAAATTGACCTTGGTGGTATAAATAGAGGTGAAATTGAGGTCAAATAGGCCCTTAAAATAGACAATGGAAAAAAATTTTCTTAGACTGTAATAAGGTTTTTCCAAACTTTAACTAGCCTGAAAATATTTCATAGACCTCTGAAAATTATTCTATTCACAGTTGGAATGTTCCCAATTAATATTTGGAAACGAAAAATATTTAATAACTTTGAATTTTTGAGTTTCGAACCAATCAAATTGGTCTCCGGGCTTAAAAATAATTCTAGATACCTCTGAAAAATTATCTAAGCATATGGATTCACTTAAAACATTATGGGGGTTCTTTTTTATTGAAAAATCAATTTTATGGTGATTTCGAAAATAAGGTTTTAAGACCGATAAAAATTTACTAGATCGAAAAATGGTGTCTAATTGATCTAAAATATTCTTGTAGTGTAATAAATAATTTTCTAGTATCATTAACTTATTTTTATGTGAAATTGAGCAAGAGAAGTGATAGAAAAATACTTAGACCAAAATATTGGTTAATTAGGTTAATTGGGCCAATTGGTTGGACCTGATTTGGCCTAATTAGGATGGATATATAAAGGCTAAATATTAGAATTTTCCAGCAAATTCTTCCATCCTCTTCCCTTCCACAATCGTCCTACTCAGCCTCCATTTTCTCCATTTCTCTCTTAACTTCATCAACCTAATGATGAAATATGACATGGTATGCACATAAAGATCACGCAACGAAAACAATAAAAATTTGATCAGACATGCCATACAATTCCATGATAAGAATCGAAACATGCAATTTTAGGGTTTTAAAACTTACAACTTTAGATGCCTTTAAAACTTGATTTTGATGATGACCAGCAACCAATGAGGATATCTTAGCCTTAGAACTTCACCACCAATGCCAAGGAATAGCCTTTACGCCACTCCTATCTTTTCTCACACACACACTTATGTAATGGCTATGCCACACGGAGGTCCACTTCATTCTTCCCAAGTAACCGCCTATTTCTTAGCTCCTGCACATTTGAACAAATGTGAGAACCACAACCGGTATCCAATACCCTAGTGGTAGAAATAGAAAGGTTAATCTCAACAACAAAAATACCAGAACTGGATGCCTTGGCTCCATTTTTCTTTTGTTCTTCCTTGAAGAGAGAACAATTCTTCCTCCAATGCCCTATCTTGTTGCAATGGAAGCAAGTGCTCTCACTCTCTTTAAGCTTTTGTGCCTTAGGCTTGGATTGGGCTTGAGGTGTACTCCCACTTGACTTGAACCGAGCTAGGTCATTCTTGGGTTTTGCCTTTCCCTTTCCCTTTCCCTTAGCGAGTCCCTTTTTAATGCCTCTTTGAACCATCAATATGGGATTTGTCTTTTGAATGTTCTCTTCGGCATTCTTAAGCATCCCATGGAGCTTAGTGACTAACTTGTTCATTGCATGCATGTTATAATTCATCACAAATGTATCATAATCATCAGTGAATGATCCTAAGATCAAGTCAGTGGCCAATTCCTTTGGTACTTATACCTCAAGCTTCTCAAGAGTATTAAGATACCCTTTCATCTTGAGTACATGGGTACTAACAGGAATACCCGTAGCCATCTTACAAGAAATTAAGGCCTTTATTTTCACGAACATCTCGTGACGAGCTTGCTCTTAGAACATCTCCTTGAGGTGCACCATGATCGCATAAGCCTCTTGGTCCATAAATTGCTTTTGCTAGTCAGGCACCATAGTGGCCAGCATCAGATAGGTCACATCATTGGAGTCGCTCTTCTTGGTCTCAAAAGTTTCCTTTTGAACCACAGAGGCGTTCCTAGCAGGTTCTTCAGGCAAGGGTGCATCCAAAACATATGACTTTTTCTTTTGCTTAAGAACTATTGTTAAGTTTTGAGACCAGTCTATGAAATTAGTGCCATTCAATTTGTCCTTTTCAAGGACCTATCACAATGAGAAATTGTTGTTTGAAGATGCCATTTTCAATCTACAATAAAATTTAGCAAGATTAAATAAGGTCTTATTTATAATCCCACAAACCGAATTAATATCCCTTTAAATAATTCGTGTTAATGATTTAATGTGGGCCAAGATCCACTTTTCACAACAACTTATTAGTCAAGCTGAGCTTGTACACCTAACAAGTTAAGTTACTTAGGTAAGAAAAACTCTAATCATGTCTTGTACATGACTCTTGGATCAAACAGGCTAACTTCTTAAGATGTTATAGCACAAACCCATTTATTAGTTGCCTAGGTCCAAGCATCCCTTTCCATGTTAAGTCCAACCTACATTCACAATCCATGCCTCATAAAGATAATCGGGCGTATCTAGGACTCCTAGTCTACGTGACCGATGATCGATGCCTTGACATGTTTCAAATTAGGAAGGCAACTTTGTGACTTACTATTTTTAGGGATTCATTTTATTACGGCTTACATGGCATACGCTTTGTCATCCATTCATATCATGCATATATAAATAATTGTATAAAGTAAAGCGTGACAAACATGGGCTCAAAAACCTACAACTAAGATTCTATACTATTACATAAGAATCTTTAAGTTGGGCTTCTCCACTCTGGTGGGCTTCGTCTTGATATACAAAGTCTTAAAGTAAATTCTATCATAAGAAATAAATGAAACTTTTACAATAATACATAATGGCTCGTAGGCCATATTTAATTACAAAAACCTAGGGCCCATGAATGCACCTTGCATATCCATTCATCACACCAAACAAGCAAATAAATATACATAACATTCATAGATCAAACAAAGTCCAATTTTAATTAATTTTGCCAAGCCCATTAATGGAAATTGTGTACTTGAACCTTTAAGAGATGACCTTGTGATGGGCCTGGGCTGAAGCACAATGGACTAAATCCTCTTATTGAATAAGTTCTCTTAAAAGCCCAAAACACAAACTAGTTAGATTTGTGCTATAAATCAACTCTAGTATAATTTCCAATTTTGCCATTTTTAATTTTATGTCATACAACCCATAAACATTAAAAATACATATAATATGTACCAACATGAATTAAAACACAAAATCATGAAGAACATATATATGATACACGGCATGCATATAAAAACAAACAAACAACAAAACTAGTTGTTTAATGCTTATATGATGCCACAAAAATGCACAAATACTTAAATCAATTTTATAAGTCATTTAATACTTTAAATAAGGTCATAAATATTGATTTAATATTCTGTAACAATCTGATCTAAATGTGTTTTTACCATTTTAATCAAAACAAAACAAACAATATTGATTAAACATGTAACAAACACAAACTAGTCATAGTTTTAAGTGATTTCAAAATTAATCAATTAAATTGTCATCGACCAGAATTAAAACCAAATTTAAAATATGTCTAGACCTGATATTTAATCTTTAAAAACCACTTACAAACATGCCAAAATCGCTTTTACATTTAATATTTAAAACTAGTTGTTAAACTAACAATTAACATGCCAAATAGCACCTAGTTTTAATATTAACATGTACCATCAGGTATTATCAATTAAATCCGACAATTAACAGCTCATAGAAAATCTTAGGACAGTATATTAACATGTTATATTAATTATAATACCTATCTAATCATTTAAAATTGTTTTTACACCAAAACAATGAAAAAAACTCAAAACAGAAAATTTCAGCATTGCATGTATTTAAAATAACGATTTTTGATTAATTATTTCATGCATCTAAAGCACTAAAATAAGCATGATTAGGCTCTGATACCACTGATGGAATATGACATGGTATGCACATAAAGATCACGTAGCGAAAATAATAAAAATTTGATCATACATGCCATACAATTCCATGACAAGAATCGAAACATGCAATTTTAGGGTTTTAAAACTTACAACTTTATATGCCTTTAAAACTTGATTTTGATGATGACCAGCAACCAATGAGGATATCTTAGCCTTACACCTTCACCACCAATGCCAAGGAATAGCCTTTACGCCACTCCTCTATATTCTCACACACACACTTGCAAAGATAGCTTAAAACCGAGATTGCTAGCTCTCAAATTAAGTATTGTGTAATGGCTATGGTTTGAAGCTACAAGACTTGATATTGTACTTCTTTTAGGTGTTATTAATACCTAAAAACATAATAGAATGAGGAACAATCCTTTCTCCTTGTGAAAATTGGCCAAAATAATTTTTATGAGAGAGAGAGAGAAGTTCATGCCAAAACCATAGAAGAACTAGGGTTCCACGTTTTTTCCTTTCAATATATATTATCTCATTATGTAAGCGATTAATCTAAAATATACTACCTGAAGATAATTTATTTTAGCCTTAATGACTTCCTTAAAATAAGTAATATATATTGATTCAAACTCTTTTGATTTAATCCAAGATGAACTATAAGACATTATAATCAAATTAATCACTTAATTTGGAAATAAACATGTGCCGAAATTCCCTTAGGATTTAATTAAGTGTTTTAATTTGATTTAAATATCATTAGGATTTAATACTCAATTAACTTAATTAATACAAGATAATTAATTAATTGAAATTAAATCATGTGGGTTGAATTTCTCTCTCTCATGGGCCAAGGTCCAATAGCATTTATAATGCCCATTACATACATTAATTTGAATTTAATTAAAAGCCCAAATTAATGCCCAATACTTTATTTAAATATTTTAAGTCCAATGCTTTGTGTGCGATCCTATAGGTCCATTTAATGTTGGCAATGAATTAATAAATTAATTCAAAGGCTACATATATATTCTCTAGCAAGTTATTATAGCATTCCAAATTAAATGAAAATGCATATGGCATTTAGTGACCTAATGTAATTTTGCATAGTCCCTTACCCATAAATATCAAAATTAATATAAGGCATGGAACTAGTCATCCTTATATATATTAATTCTTTTCTTGATATTCCAGTGACACTGAACTCTCAAATAATTAATGATTACTCATTATTTCATATCGGTATGGCCATACACTTCTCAGTTCACTGATCAAGTGGCCAATGATATTTTCTCTCTTATAGAGAGGGGTAATCCCTTCACTTCTCTCATGCTCTCTAACATGAATCAATGCATACCCAAGCATACTCGTACTTGTCACTCTGTTACGAGCATGTTAGGTGCATGTCAAAGCACACAATAATTCATAAAGTGTTTCATAGAGATTTTAGGTCTAAGAACTCCGATACAAAACTTGCATATGAGAAACACTTATGACTTATACCATGTAGTGTTCCCATGATTGGATCGAATCCAGATACCATGTTTTAAACATGTATCTATGATCTCTGATTGACACTCTTGTCTTTGTGATCCATAAGACAAAACTCAACTTATCAGAGAGAGCATACTAGTCTTAATTCATTTGTTATTCCCATAACAATGACTGATTAGGGATATTTAGAATGAAGTCTCATTTGTTTCAAGGTCTTACAACCATGTGCCTCACACATGATAACTTAAACTGAAACAACATTCTTGGATAGTTCTATCGATTGATATGCATAGGAATATAATAGATAAAACAAATGCCTCATTTATTAACTAAAGTATTTTATTACAATGTATTGGGGCTAGGGCTTACACTAACACCTAATCCCACGTAATCTTTCACCCTAAATAATCCTAAGACCCTAATTTCATCTATAGCTATTTCTAGAGTCCATTTCAATAAGAAAAAGTGGATATAATTGTGAAAAAAAGGTTTGGAAAAAAATTTAAGTTAATTTAGTGATATTTTAGTGATTTTAATAGATTTTTTGGTAGATTTTGATGTGAAAATTTATATTTTGGGTTATCTTATAATTATAGATGAAGAAAATTAAGAAAAAGAATCAAGGAGGAATTCAACGATGGTGGAATTCTAAGGCAAATCAAGAGGAATTTAACGGAAAATGTAAAGGAAAGATGGAAAATGATGAAAAAACGTGAAAAAAGCTTGGAAAATAGGTAAGTGGATACCTAAACTAGCTAATTTGATTGAAAACCTAATTTAAGTAATTTTAAGGTTTTAGTGTATATTATGCCTAAATTCAAATTAAAGGTAGAATAATGAAAATGATTGTCAAAGAATTGAATTGGCATGAAAAATTGTATAAAAGAAAGAATAAAAGAGAGAAATTAGTTTAAAAAAATCATTATGACACTTAAGGATAATTGTGTAATGTGAGCCTTAAATCAAATTTATGGTAAATTCATGTAATTAGACAATAATTACTATGAAATATAATATTAAAGGCTTGAAATTATGGTTAGAGATAGTATATTAGCAATGCAACCTACTATGTAAGTATGTAAATGTAAGGTTACATGAGAAATTAAATTGATTTAAGGTTAAAATAATGTTTAATATGCATGAAAAAACATAGTTAGTATGAGTTTTGTGAATTAAATTAAAATGTATGTATATGGACTAATGAAGGCCGAATGGTATGGCATGGCATTTTGAAAGTATAAGTAATGGAAATAATGCTAGATATGTGTAATTAAGAATTAAAGAATATGATGGGAATTGTAAAAGATATAAAAAGAGTCATGAAAGTATATGTAACCTATGTAATCGAATGGTAATAGATGGAACTATGAAAGAACACATCTTAAAAATAATGGAATAATGTTGAATGTATGTGATATATGCTTTAATGATATAGCATGAATAAGGTATGGCATTAAATGATACATGAATGGTATGATGTTTTATGTGGTCGAATGGTTTGAGGGACAAATGAATGTGATTACAATGATTTTTACATGAAAATGATATTACATGAGAAAGAGATGAAAATGATGTGTATGATGTGAACTATGATTTATACATAATGTCGAAAAATGAGAAATGCATAAAATTATTCATACTCTATATGAATGATATGGAAATAGTTTTGCCCTTAGTATTTAGTAGCGAAGCTAGAGGTATAGAATACAATGGCTAGCCATAGAGACATTCACAGTGGTAGCAAGTCATGGCGACTCATAATAATGGACTAAAGGCAATTCCACACCATGAGTATGTGAAAATATGATAGAAATGAGAAAAAGAGAAAAGAGAGATAATATGATGCTAGTTAAGGCATTGGTCCTTTATATAGTCACCTTAACTTATATTTAATATATGGGCCCGTGTCCCATGTGTCCAACTCGAGAATTTTTGTTACTATAAAGGTTACTAGAGGCAAAACTAAATTAATAGTAATAATATGATGGAAAACATAAAAGATGGTAAATAATGAATAAAGATGAGAAATATGGATTAAAATGGAAGAAATGCGATAAAATTTATAGTCAAGTATAAAATGGTTAAAAGATGATGGAATTGTAGCTAGGAAGGATAAAAGGTAAATTGAGGGGAAATTTATATTTTAGTGAAAAGGTTGAGAAAATAAGGATTCAATTGTAATTTTGACAAAAAAAATTGAATTTAAGGACTAAAATAAAGGAAAACATAACTTATGGGTTAAAAATGTGAAAGTATGATGAAAAATGCTTAAAAAGAAGGAATTAGAGGCAAAATGTTAATTATAGTAAAAATTGGGACTTAGATGTCAATTTAATAAAAGAAATGATATAAAGGTCATTTTGATAAAAGATAGGACTTATAAGTCATATTTGTAAACTAAGACCTAAATCTTAGTTTGATAAAATTTAAGGACTACAAGGTAAATTGTGGGATAAAAATGAAATAAGGGATATAAAAGGGTTAAAAAAAGGATAAATTAAAAGTGTAATTAGTGAATTTTGTGACAAAATAGAAGTTTAAGGATTAAAGTGTAATTGTCATTTAAGTTTGGGATATAAGTGAGTTAAGGATAAAAAAATAGTAATAAAGTGGATCAAAATGGTAATTAGGAAATTAAGAATGCAAATTTGAATCAATTAAGGCTCAGAATGAGCAAAGAATTGAGTTGTGAGGACCCAATAGTAAATTGCCCTTTTGTGAAAATATTAGGGAATTAAAATGTAAATTTAGGAAAGAAGATAAAATAAAAATGTAAAAAGAAGTAATTATATAATTAATAGTGAAAAATAGTTGGAATTATAAGTAAGTGAATGTGAGTGACTTAAGTGTAAATAAAGTATATAAGAAGGATCAAAATGTAATTAGGAAAAAAAAGAACGATAATTAGATAATAGACCGTAATAATTAGTGTAATCCAAATAGATTGATAAAAAGAGGATTAATGAATAAAAGAAAAACATTATGGATTAAATAATAATTTTACAAATAACAAATTAGGAAAAAAGGCCGAAATCGACAAATTGGGAGTAAATATACAAATTCAATTCAATAAAATGAGAAAAACACAGATTAAGAAGGGGCTGTAATAAATTAAAGTTAGAATAAAACATTATGGGTTTATTACATTAAACTACAAGATGAACATTAAAATACACTAGTATAACAAAACACAAATAATAATTTGAGGAATAGAAAATGATAATTTAAGAGTAAATTGAGGAAAGAGAGATGAATGGTAAAATGAAAACTAATTCAGAGGCATAATTGTGAATTAGTAAGAAAAGAAGATATTTGAAAAAAAATAGAATTAAAAGCTAGTATGAAAATATAAATTAGAGACTAAATAAAAATTATAGCACAGGTGTAATTATAAAGAGTTGAATTGAATTATTAACTTTTGAGGTAAAATGTAAGAAAATGAATTGTGCAAGTAAATAAGAAAATAAGGATAAAGAAAATAAAATATTCATGAATAAGTTGAAATAAAATAATAACGATGATAATAAAATCCAACAAGTTTAATGATAAGCAAGTTTGATATGGCAAATATTTTAGAGACAAAATGTTATTTAAAAGGGATGTAATATGACACGAATATGAGTAAAACCGAGTAATAAGAATCGAGCCATGTAATGGGTAAGGAAATGAAGTAGTGAATGGAAATCAAAATAAGAAAAAGGCATGAGGTAAATCGTAATTCAAGCACTAAATTTGGAAATGAATAGTTGGAAATAAATATAATACTAGAATAATTATAAGGACTAAAAGGTATTTAAATGATTACTCATATGTGTTAAGAATAAATGGACAACCTAGTACAAGGAATTGAAATAAGGCAAATGGCAAATTAGTAAAAATGTAAATTAAGAATCGATAAATAGAATAGAGAAACAAAATGTAAGGATAATATAATTAATTCCTATAAGTTAGGACATTAGATAAAATTTAGATAAAAAGGAAAATTTTAAGCTTGTATTTGGGTGAATATGAAATTTGTTAGTTAGGTATCCACCGCTAGGCATTTGTATGCTTAGCACGTAGCTATTTACTGCAAGTAAGTATTTGGAAGTTATAAGTAGGAACTCAAAGGGACAAGTTTTAGATTTGGACAAAGCCATACTTTGAAGGAGCCAATTTCTGTATTTATGTGTGGCATGTATGGATATGATTGAACTTTGTATGTATATTGTACTAGAATATTTTCTAAATTACATTGTGATAATTTTGGTATAAGCGTGTTGCACGATATTTAAGGGTCTTAATCTTATTTTCCTATATTACTAGCCCATCTAGTACACTTGCTTAACATCAATCAGAATTTGTGACCTATTATAATGTTAATATGCTTATTAATAATGCTATAGTAATGAATGATAGTATTGACATATTAGTTAATGTGTGTAATTATTATCGAGAATGCACATTTGTATTAAAGTTTTTTCAAAGTAATATGCACTATAAGAAAATATGGGTTTACCGCTGGAAAATTACTGACGGAAATAAAATTTTGTAGGTAAAATTGTAGGCAATTTTTATCTTTCACTACAGAAAGAAGAAATTATTGTTTTTCATCTTTAAATATGGAGGCAAATGTTACCACCAAAATTTAACGATGAAATTTTGTGACAAAATATTGATATGGTAAAAAAATAAGGCGCCAATAGAGTGCAAAAAAATTTTCAACAAAATTTTTCGATAAAAACAAATTTTATTAGGAAATTTCTCGATGGAATTATTTTTTCATAGGGAATTTTCCAATGGAACTTGATAATTCCATAGGGAACTTCTCGACGGAAATTGACAATTCTATAGGAAATTTCCCAATTGAACATAATAAATCTATAGGAAATTTCTCGATGGAATTAGTTTTTACAATTGTATAGTAACCCTATAAATAAATAAATAAATAAAAACCATAACATTATTTGATTTTACCTAACTTTCTCCATCGCTCCAACTCTTTTTGGGTCTTTGATCCATCCCTCACACTTTGTCCTTAGCACCGTCGATGCTCAATGCCCTATTGATGATTTTTGCCCCCAGCAGTGTCGATGCTCACCAGCTCACTGTCGACGCACTCTACCCTTTGCACTGTATACAACCCTTCGATCCCTAGAGAGTTTCAATTTCCCCTATCTTTAGTTTTCTTTTCAATAATTCATTTTTTAATTTTGTTTAATCTCTGTCTTGTAACATTTCATCTTCAAGGTTTTTGATTTTGCTGACATCATCTCACTAAAAAATTGTTAAGATTTAGTTTCTAAAATTAAATGTTTATTATTTACTATAGGACCAATAACCGCTCACACCATTGTTTCCTTACATAAAATGGCTTTGGTTTTTGCTACTTCTCCTTGTCTTCACTCTTTTTCTTCCAATTTTTTGGTGTTGATCTACTCTTCCTTTCTTCTTTTTTTTTGTTCTTAGTTGCTTGATTCTAAATTCTTTAGATTTGGAGATTTTTCAATTTTGTCTTCCCATAAAATGTGATCAAAATTTGATATCTAAAAAATTTCGTTTTAGTGGTTTTGCATCTAATTTTGATTTTCACATTTGCATTTCTTTATTTATCATTTTTAGGTTTTCCTTTGCTCTATGATTCAAAAGTCGTTACTCCAAGGTTGGAAGATTAGGGCCTTTACTCTTTTAAATAGTTAAGGTCCTACTTTACAACCTTTTCAATAGAATCAAGAAAGTGGTATTTGCTCTGTAATGTTGAATTTGTCGATCTTGATAGTTATTCATGTATGCTTTTTTCATTTCATATCATTTATAATTATATACACTATTAGATTATGTTATTCAATGGAGTTGCTCATGAGTAAAGAGTTTGTAAGCTAGTGCTCTTCATACATTCCATTTTCCTTAGCCTCATTTTGAGATAGGAGTAGGGAAGGCTTGCTGGTTATGATTATTGGAAGCTATGTTTTGCAATTGCAGTTGTACTTTTGCTATGGTGATTTGTTCACTATTCTAGATTTTTAAATTTGTCATGTTGTTAAAATGCTTTATTTGGATCGAATAAAATAGGAAAACTTTGATCTATGCAATCGGTCTAGATGCTAAGGAGTCGTCTAAAAAGACTGTAAAAGTAGATAGACTTATAAATATCTGGAGGGATACAAATCCAAGAGAACTAAGTAACTATTAAATTAGCACTTGTTTTGAGTTTTGCACAAAATTTAGAATTTAATTTAATCATGCTCTCTAATTGTGGTACTGAAATATTATTTGTTTTAAGACTATTGTTTTGCAAATAATATTTATTTAAAAAAGAAAAATAAAAGAGTTGAATTTTGATAACATTTCATCTAGTCTATTGGTTATATTCCTTTACTTTCTCACACTAAAAACAAAAATTGATTTTACTGACGGAAGTTATTGACGGAAACAATTTTCGTCATTAAAAAACAAGATATTACCGATAGATTAGCTATGGAACAATAGAGGCATTGGTAAAAACAAAGAAGTTTCAAAATGGCAACATATTTAGCAACACAATAGAGAAACAGTCAATAAAACTAGTGAGAATTAGTGGTGCCATTTTGTAATGATGGATTTACCAACAAAAGCATACATTGATAAAGATATCAAAAGCTTTAGTTTATGTACTGATGGATTGTCCATTAGTAATATAAAATGTTTTTTAATTTTAAATTTTTTAACAAAAAAAAAGTAACGGTATATCCAATCCGTTGGTAAATAATGTTGCCATTATTTTTGTCAAATCTTTAGCGATGAAATTAGGGATATAATATGGGATGACGGTACTATAAATGTTTACGACTATATATGTTGTCAATAATCCATCGCTATTAGTCTTATTAATATAAAATAAATTTTTAAAATTTACTTTTTTATTTTTTTGATAAAATATCATTTCTGTCTAAGAAAATCCTAGATTAGATATTTTTCCATTTTTATTATATATAATTTTTTTTTGTAAATAATTAATATATTTATGCATACATTAGTTATTTATAACTAAAATTTAATAGATACATACATTTTTATAATTGATACATACATTTTTATATAAAAATGCAGTTAGACACTAGTTTATATAGTAAACATTTATTCGATTCGAAAGTTGATTATACTTAAAAAATATTTTAGACACTTTATGAGTAAATAATATATTAGATATTTTATGGCTATTTATTGGTTAATCAACATATTATTAATTAAATTTTATTTGAATACTTTTACCTTCGAGTAAATATTTTATTATTATAATTACAATTATCATTATTTTTTTAATTATTACTATTATCATCATTATTATTTCTATATTTTTTATTTTATTAAAATTTTTGTACGAGATTTTAAATAATTAAGAGCCTTAATAATTTATCTTGACTAAAATACCCCTACATTTAAGGAGAATAAAGCAAAAGATTCATGGGCATTTAAGTATTTTCCTGATTTTTGTGCCACCCCCTTCTCTACGGGTTTTGTTATTTCAAGTTAACTAATAAAATTTCATTTACTAGTAATCTCGTTTACATAGCTCAACAAACCCTAGCTCTCACTGTCGCCCACCACTGCCATCAACCAACATTGTTGCCAACCTACCATCCCTAACGCCTCTCTACCTCTCATGCTCTTGTTTTCGCACTACTTTTTTTGCTCCTTATCACTCTCTTTTGTCTTCCCTTTTCATTTGCTCTTCTTTTTCAACTGATCTATTCTTAATTACTCATGTTTTAGTACTTGTTTGGATCTGGAAAGTCAGAAAGATTTGAGGAGAGGAGACAAAGATATAGAAATAATTATGGTGATTCACAGTTTGGCGAGGGAGTTGTCCTCACCAATTTAGCAAGGAATTTAGTCCTAGCAATATTAGCGAGGACAATGTCCTCGCCAAATTCTTCATAAACCAAATTGCATGTGATTCACGGTTTGGCAAGGGAATTGTCCTTGCCAATTTAGCTAGTATTTTAGTCCTAGCAAAATTAGCGAGGCAATGCCCTCGCCAAATTCTTCATAAACCAAATGGCATGTGATTTACGATTTGGCGAAGGAATTGTCCTCACCAATTTAGCGAGGATTTTTGTCTTAGCAAAATTATCGAGGAAATTGAATCCTTCATAAACCAAATGGCATGTGATTCATGGTTTGGTGAAGAAATTTTCCTCGCCAATTTAGCAAGGATTTTGGTCCTAGCAAAATTAGCGAGGACATTGGTTCATATATCATTTTAGCCCTGAATTATGATTTAACGAGGGTTTTGTGCTTGCAAAGTCGTCTCTATTTTTTGCGCCAAAATTTTGGTGCGAAAAATTAGCTACAACATAAATTATTTATTGCTAAATTGTCACAAAATCTGCTTTTCCATTAGCCCATAACAATATTTGCAATAAAAATCATTTTTCGTTGCAATGTTGTCACTAAATGGTGCATTTAGCAACAAATTTTATTGTCCTCGCTAATTTTCCTTGCTATTTTTGGGTTTTTCTTGTAGTGATATAAAGAGGAATATACCATGTCATGAAGCACATATAATATATGATTTAGAGAATGAGAAAAAATTGAAAATGAACCCAAATTATAAGTATAGGGATTATTTAGGCCATTAATTAGAGTAAACATCAACCTTATGCATGTAACCAATGGAATTAGAATATAAGAGTACAAAAGAAGATGTGTAAGCCAAATATGTACGTGTTATATATATATATATATATATATATATATATATATATATATATATATATATATATATATATGTATGTATGTATGTATGTATGTATGTATGTATGTATGTATGTATAAGGACATAATACGTTATGAAACATGTGTAATAGATAATAGAACATTAAGATGTATTATAATGAAATTGGAATGCATAAGTTAATTCAAGTTATTACCAAGCCCATATATCAAATCGTGTGTATGTAAACTAATGTGATTAGAATATATGAATATCAATAAGGGCATAAGAATGTATACTTGAAGATATATATGTATATAAGGGTACATAAGGATATATAGGACTAATGATACTCTAGTTAGGTAAAGTGGACATTATAGATGTACAGAGATGTTTATATTTTTAGGTATATGCATTTATGATCCAACTGCATTATTGTAAACAGGTATGGATATTGAAGTATGTGTGTGTGCGTGTGTGTATATATATATATATTGTAATTCATTAGACATGATGTAATATGTTAAAATATAAGCATGAATAGGATAGATATAGAATGAATCATAAAAATATATGTGCATTCATGCATATATATAATAGTCTCTATATAGATGTAACTCTTATGAGTATGTCTTATAATCATGGTAATGATTATGCATGACTAAAGATGTTATAATTAGAGCATGTAAACTTATATAATGTTTATAAGCATGAGATCATACATTGATGTTCAAAGCTATACTACTATGTTTACAAAAAGATATTGATATTTATAATGTATATATAAAGGTAACTCAATTATAATAATATACAAAAATGTATGAACGTGCATATGATGCCATGCTCAAAGATATGTTTTGTAATCAAGTTAAAGGCATATACGACAACAAGATAATAGTAAAGATAATTCAAGTAAAAAATTATAGTTGCCTATGTCTGTGTCCAGGTTATAGATATATAGGCATGCCTATAAGGGTATATTACATCTGATAAAGATTTGACCCTAATGGGTCCATGATACAAATTTGACCCTATTGGGTCTATGATATAGATTGGACCCTATTAGGTTCATAATACAGATTGACCCTATTGGGTCTATGATACAGATTTGGCCTTTTAATTTGGGTCCACAATTTGATACCTTTGGGTACCATGTATCGCCTATATCCACACATTCTCAAAGAAAGGTGTACGCTTATTACAAGAAATAAAAAAGCAATTTAAAGAGCAATTTAAAAAGATGATATGATAATATACACCATGATCTGATTTCCAACATCATTATATACATGAACTCATGCATAACATAGGGAGAACATGAAAAAGAATATAGTTATGTTTAAAAATATGAAATGTATGATGCTATAGAAACACATGTATACAATAATCACTAACGGTATCGAATGTTTTCATTGCTTAAGACTATTCTATTTATATACATATCTACACACACAATTAAGTACATGTAATTTAATTAATGATTGCCATTGATTACAGTATACACTTACAACCGTAATAATAAGTCTTGTATTCATAATATGCAAATTTTATACTATGGCTCCAAACTGTATTTGACTAATATTATGTATGTAAATTATCAGTGACTTCGGTAAGAGATTATTTTCAAATATTTTTCTTTGTTCCCTATTAAGCTAGTAAGCTTAGCATGGGTGTTTATCCGTGTAGGAACTTAAAGCTAGAATTTTTTCAGGAGGGACTAAATCTGCTACAGCAAGGCCAACACTAGAGATAGGAAGGGTCTATGTATGTAGTTGTATTTTGTTATCTTTATAATTATTATAGTGTATTGAGTAGAATGTAAAATGAAGAATAGGATAAAAGCTAGTGTAAAGTAACCTAAAGCTTTCCTTGTAAATCTTTTTCTATGTGTTGATGTATGTTATAATATAGATAATAGGATCAAGAGAGATTAGATATTCTTTACAATAGCAATGTTAGCTTATTTTATAATAGATACGAGGCTTTGAATGAAGTTTGAATCATTTTAAATAATCAACAGGCTATAAAAATTGCACTAATATGACCTCAATGTCTTTAGAATTGAAAATGACTTTAAGAGAGCGAGAGCATACGACTAATGTGGAAATCGTGAATTAGTGCAACAAGCAATTGACAATTGGTAAAC